>JARHVA010003416.1:497500-537500 GCA_037957365.1 Torreya grandis | reverse complement strand
ATGCTCTACCAAAGCTATAATTAATGTCCTATCAACACATATATTAGGTATTTATACAATATACACCAATCACATTACCTCTAATACAACCACCTCATAGTTAGTGAATGTTTACATCAATTGTAACACACCTGACTATCTCTCTCACATTTTAGGTATAGTTCATCTCTCCTACACACATCTAAAGGGTACAATGTTAGCATTTTTCACATTTAAAATATATTTATAATTATCACTATTTACATCACCAATCCATCTATCATAATCATCATCTTCACTAATATGCACATCTAATGATAGTTCTGGATACAATTTCTTCCTTCATCCTAAAAATAGTAAATTTTATAAAACTTAGTCAAATTTGTTTTAAACTTAGATAGATTCATTTTAATCGTACAATAATTCACCATTACAATGTGTTTATTGTAAAATATAATGAAATTTCTATAATTTTCAATGAGTTCAACACTATTTAAAATAAAATCACTATTCTAGTAAAATCACTAAATTATTTAACAAACCCATTTTTTTCCCTAACAAATTTACTAAAATAAACTTCAAAACCACCATTTTGGAAACAAAAAGTTTGTTTGATTTGAATTTACATATTATTTATGACCCTAAAATGATAAAACAAGAATTTAAAATATGACTTACCATATCCCCACTCCCATATGGCCTCTGGTAAACACAAACTCACTCATTGTGATACCTATCAACTAGTATAAGCTTAATTTTCCTCTAATAATCCAGAACAAAAATCCAATACTAGATAGATAATGAATCAAATAAACCAAATAAATTTTCACAGAATGAAATTTGAGTTTACCCTACCCCTATATATCCACTCACACCATTAATTCTCTCCCCCAACTATGCTATCACTTCATTGATTCTTCCTAGAATACCACCAAGTCATTAGATTACTTAGTATCATTACTTTAACTTGAAAATATATCTAGTAACTTTTATCATTTATCCTTAAAAAAATTATTTATCCTTTTAAAAATCATATCTTACCAATGTGATATATCATTCCCACATCTGCTACCATATAAAATGTTGATGGGGAAAAATCCAAGTGTGCAACTTATCAACAAGAAACATTATTTCTCCAATTGATTCCCTATCACCTCTTTACTCAAGGAAAATAATTTTAAATGTACTAAAACACATGAAATTATTTTATTGATACTTTTAATTATATTAAATGGTAGTATTACCTCCATCATTTTCCATATAACCTTCATTCATTTTACGTGCTCATCTACATCCATTCTTTGTACACAAAAACTCGATGGGGCATCATTTATAATCATTTAAAGCTACCTAGGGCATCATATTTTATACATATGTTTTCACTCTACTTTTTATTTATTCTTTTAAAAGACATTACTTCTACTTTAAACATGCTTTTAAAGAGGTGAAAATGTATACACCTAAATTCTACCACATTTAATTTTGTAATTTACTGTTATTAATATCGACACATTAATACAAACATCATCCCAAATTCAAATTCTATTCAAAGGTACATTAACATCATTTCCATACCATTTTTGAATAATTAATTAATCTATATTAATTAATTATCCATGCACACATAATTTCACAAAATTAATTAAAATCTAGAATTTCCAAGCCACCAAACATCTTCCATGTTTCTCTCAACCAAATGTTGAGTCATCCAACCACTTCTTTAACTTCCTTAACCAATTATTGAGTCATCATTTAAAATTTAAACCAACATTGTGAGTCATCTAAATACCTTGAACCATCTATAATATATCTTCAACTACCAACTAACTTTCCCATTTTCTCTCACAAATATGAGGAATTGGTCTCTTCCACTTAGATGAGGACTCAAATGTGACTATACAAAATTAGTATAATTTAACAAATCTAGATTTATCCCTACTATTCATATTCTCACCTTAAATCCTATAAATTTTAGTTATGTCATCCATTTTCAATATCCAACTTCAAGCTATCACATTTATATCAAAATTATCCTACACATCCATTACAAAAATCAAGGTCATACATCTATATGTTGTTGAATCTCCCTTTGCTTTGATAATTGAGTTGAGAATATCCATACACATTTGTAAGATCAAATCAAATTCAATTAATTGAAAAATTAATGTACTTAATTTTCATGATGGCATCATAATTATTTACATTTTTTTCTTTTTTTTTGAGTAACTCAATCTGAGGTTTTAGCTTAGATTTAGAATAAAATTTGACATTCATTTGTTTTCCTAGTTTACTTGATTCTAAAATGATAACTATCACACACACACACACACACACACACACACACACAATATATATATATATATATATATATATATATATATATATATATATATATATATATATATATATATATATATATATATAATATATATATTAATAATAAATATTATCTAATTATAAACATAATAACTAAATTCCATAATGAAAAGTATAATATGTGTTATGACAAGTTGAATGACGTTGATGATAGGTGTGCGAACTAGTATCAAAGACACAAATAAATATTTATCATAGTTTTTTGCAAAATATTTTCTTAAAATAGTTATAAATTTTTCATTTATTTGTGTTTGTTATTTTATTCTAGTTGTGTCTTGAGAAAAGGAGAAATATGTTTCAAGTTGTCTTTCATCTCCTCTTCTAACACTTGATCTTGATCTTGAAAATGTAGCTTTCTAGAAAAGTGACTATTTATTCTTAGTATTTTATTTTTTAAATATATGAAAATAAATAGTATTTATTAGTAGAGTGCATGGTGGATCTTGTATGTTACTCACTTCAAAAATGTAATAATACCAATTTGGGCAAGAATGTATGATGTGGGATTTTTTTTCAACTATGGAATTAGGGTTGGTTTGGGTGGTGGGTTTATTTATTCCATTACATTTTCACATGCCATCATAGTGTGAAATTTGGCCATATTTGTGTCACATTTGATCCCTTCCTATATAAATGGTGTCACATGTTTGGCAAGAAACATACTTGTCATGACGTGATGATGAGATGGAGACATTCTCATGAATGTTTATAATGAAAATTGTTTAATCTCTTAATATAATTTAACAGTGATTAAACACAATTATTATTTATAAAATATTGTTGTGGGTACCTTGATTTAATTAATATTGTTTGTTTTTTCATTCAAATTTTCTTCTATGTAAAGGTTATTATGTCCCCTAAAGCCCCAATCAAGTGGAATATTTGCAATTATTGTATTTTTTATAGTATAGAGTTTTACGCATGGAATTCATGTTATGAAATGAATGATGCTTCCTTCTATGGAGGATTTTGGGTGAGATGAAAGCATGGATATAATATTTATATACCCAATTATTTAAGTTCTTAGTTAATGAATATCATGGATTTTAAGTGACCAAAGTGAAATATTTAGTGTCTCTCATATTATGAGGACTCGAAATATCATAGACAAAAAGAAAATAAATGCCAATAAAAATATGATAATGGTGCTGAATTTCAATATATTTTTTAATTTAATGTATAAAATCTAAGAAATTAAAAAACTTTTTGAATATAAAGGAATGGACTCTATTTTTATAGATAATATTTCATTGATAGAAGAAAACATGAGTGCTAATTTTATTAAACTTAAATCCCCATGGAGGCCTTTATTTGAGTGGGAGGACTTATCTAACTTTCCTTCAAATCTTGGTCTATTTTTAAAACTATATTTGAATTCTTTTTCAAATCCCTATTTTTAATAAAAGGGATGACCCAGATTGCTCCAGTTATGGCAATTATTTTAAATTTGAGCTGATCATTTGTGGAGAGCTTGTTTGTATCGAGAGTGATGAGAGGAAATAGTATGTAAATGGATGGTTCTCTATTGGTGTTCTTGTATTATATTTTAAAATTATAAATGTGGCACATTAAAGGTGGCGTGGTAGCCTACTACTTTCTCAACTAGTTGTCAACCATTAATATTTTTTATGTACATGTGGAAGTGTTTTATTTACAAATAGGTCATAAAAAGATGTTGAGACGAATCTCAACATAGTTTATGCCAATAGAATTCCTTCAACATAAATATATATTTTATTTATCAACTCTTAACTCTAATAATAATTAAATTTTATGGTGATATGGTCATATTTACATTTTGTTTTTGTTTTTTGGTAAAAATTAATCATTTTTAAAGACTGTATAAGATGCAAGATGAAACTAAAATTTTAAATAGAGTATTAAAAATTAAAAATTATAAAATATTATATATAATATATATATATAGACACACACACACACACACACACACACACACACACACACACACACACACACACACACACACACACACACACACACACACACACACACACACATATTATACATACACACGCACATGCACATACACTTTTAAATTTTTATTTATTAGATTATAACTTACACTATCTTTTGAAGAGAAATGTTGAAAAATAACCATCATAAAAAATTCATGATATGTAAGGTTGATATAAAAATTTGATCCTAATTATATGCCATCTATGTAAATTTAATTTTGTATATTTAAGATTATGAGATGGGAAAACTAGAATAAATAATACTACACATGAGACCATAAAAATAATATTGTGTCTAGTGAATTGATAAAATAAATAGAACGTGTTGGTTTTGTTTTATCTACTAGTTTATTCATTAAATGTTATCTTAGTAACATAATATTTTGTTCATTATTTTTTTCCCTTACATTTTGATTTCAATATTTAATAATATTTTATGGATATGTATTGATAGCTATAACAATGTTTTTTTAGGAATTACTATCTCCTATGAGATTATTTCAATATGTAAATGCACTGTCGAAATAATATGGAACCAATGGGTAATAAAAATGAGTGATTCATAAATTTGATAAATTATCTAATGATACTATTGTTGGCCTTCTCAATAAGACCAAAAAATATGAATAATTTTGAATTTATGCATAAGGAATATGTGACATGTATTTCAATCCAAAATGGCATTGGTGAGATAACTCCTACTCTATTGGGGTCCCATTTCCTAATGCATTATTTTTTTCAAATAGTGTGACTCTAGATATTTAGAGTACTCATTTAATATAAATTTTAAAGATATTATTGCATTGGAGGAACATATTACCTTTGTATGTGAGGTATATTCCATTATAATGTTTGTGTTGAGGCGTGTATAAGAACTGATCAAAAGGAAAAATAGAATCTATTACATCCACATGTTAGTTTGGAGGATGAAGTTCACATCATGTTATACCTTATGGAGAAGTTCCATGGTACATCCCTAATACTTTAGTGCTTTTAAAAATTCCTCTATGAGATGGTTTACAACCAACATTATGGATGGGGATGTTAGAGTATGTATTTCTCATGTCTGCTAGTGTATTAGCTAGTTATTTTTTTTTTTTACGAGTTTGTCCTATGTGACGATTTATCCCACATTGGTTATTTAGGATATTTATTTGATTTGACTTGCCTACTTATGAAATGGATTCCTATTATACTAACATCTCATTCTAAATAATCATTTGATTTTTTTTATTTTGCATCTCATTTACTTTTAGCTTCATGTGTGATGTTCTTATTTCTAACTCTTTAGATATTGGCTTCTCAAAATTATTTTATGATTCCTATCATGGTACTAGATCCTTAAGGGTTGAAACCATCTACATTACTAAAAAAAAATTGATAATTTTCTTCCACTTCCCTTACTGAATCTACCACTTCTTATTTCGGATAGACAATGGTGCTTTCATTAAAGTTTTGAAGAAATTAAGTTTATTGAAGTTTTTTAAGAAAGTGTTTAACAGTGATCTAAAATTTATTTCCTTTGTTGATGCATTAGAGGAGGAAATAGTAGGTGAATAAGTGGTGTTTCATCTAGTATCAAGGAGGAAACATTAGCATTGAAGGCATTGGAAGAAAGTAGCTAGGCATTGGACTTTTATAGGCCTCCATTATTTTACGTTGTGGGTTAAAAATGTAGATAATAGAGGATGTTAGCATAGAGGTAGAAGAGTTGAAAATGTAGATAAAATAGAAGGTCGGCATAGAGGTATAATTTTTGGAAAGGTAGAGGTCTTTAAAAAGCATTGAAGTTGATTTTCTACAAAGGCCTGCATTGGAGAATTTTCAAGACTACTTCAGACTTAAGGCTATTTTAGTTTGATATTTTTATGCCATGTCATCTTCATAAAAGTAATTCTTGGTGATAATCCTCACTTAATGGATTTTATTGCATGTATTTCAATTTAATTAATGGAGATATACATAGACATTTAAGGAGTACATTTGGTTGATTGAATAAGTTATTAGAAATTTGGTTGATTGATACACTCTTGACAATACACCTAGTCTATAAATTACCCTAGTTATATGTTATATCTCTCAATGAATGTGTGATTTTATCTTGTGTTTCATTGTCCTTTCTAGATATGGATCATTGGAAAAGGAGATAAGGTGTTGGAAGTGTGAGAAAATTAGAGAATTACATGGATTCTTGACACTTCTATGTGGTGTTTCACTCTCTAACCTGGAGATCATTTTTTGGCAGTGCCTATCTAGGATTAAGATAACTAACAATAGTAATTCACCTTATTTCCTCTCAAAAATAGATTTTTTTTATCCATTATTTATTTATAAGCTATATTTTTTTACCTCAAGAGGAAGTAAAATTTAGTTGTGCAATCAAAAGGGTCCTCTAGCAGATATTTTTCACTTTGGTTGACATTTATAAATCTATTGTTTAATTCTAATTCCAATGAGTGGTTGGATGACTACCTTTAATTATATTTTGGTCACTAAAATCTATTTATAATGTAATTTTTATTGGTTTTGACCGATTTATGAGAATTTGTAAAGCCTCTAAATTTTGAACCATAACTTGAATTTGAGTTATATTTTTTCAAAATTTTATGGTTTTGAAATATATATCCATTGGTGTCATTAATTTTTGAAAACTCACTAATTTTATAAAGTGCCAAAATTGGGGGGTGGGTTCTTAATATAATCTTTTGGGGGGTTGTCTCAATGTTTTTTTGTGCACTCTTTTGCATATTTTTTACTCTTTGGTGATTCACTAGTATGGCTTATGATTATGGTATTGACCATTTTGATCCTTTGAGTACATGAAATTTCCATACATGGAGACCTCAAATGGAAATAATTATAAAACATAAAGGATAATGGTCCCTAATGAATGAAACTCAACCAAAATTTACATGAGAGTTTGAATCATTTGAGCACCAATGTAAGTTTGAATAATGTATGGGTTTAATAAGGACTTATGTGAGTGATATTTTATTATTTCATTTGAATGAGTGTGATACTCTATTCAAAATATGGGCTAAGATAAAGAGTTAATTTGGGAAAGTAGATCACTTGAGATCCATGTAGCTTGAAGTGGAGCTTGCTTCACTTAATTTGGATGACTTTACCTATATTTTATACTACCTCACTAAGTTTAAGCATTTATTGACACATTTGAAGGGTAGTGGATATGATAAGAAAGATAAAGAGTGTGTGTACTTGATTTTATCTAAGTTGAGAGATCCATTCCAAATCTTTACTTCTGCCTTTTTCTCTAGTATGGATGCCATAGGTATTGCATCTAAGATGTCAGATTTAGAGTTGTTTTATGAGAAACTTACTAGGGAGGAAGCCAAATTTTCTCACCTTGAGTCTTCCACCTCTCAAAAATTATTAGTAGCATCACATCCTAAGAATAAGGGAAAAATAAAGAATAAGAAGAATACTCCTCCTCCATCTAAAAATTAACCTAAGCCTAAAAACAACACATATAAACACAAATCATATTCCAAATCCAAGAATAAGTCTAACCTATCTTGATCCTATTGTGGGGGGATTGGTCATGAATATTCTAGGTGTTTTAAGAGAATACAAGCCCTAGAGGATGCCATTAAGAAACATAATATTTATATCTCCACTCCTTCTCCATATCATGATCATGGAAAAACACTTAATGTTGTTTAGAGATCATAATAACCTATTTCAAATAGTTGGGTTCTAGATTATAGTGCTTCACACCATATGACTTCTTCAAAGGAGTAATTTTTATCTCTTTGTTTAAGTTCTAATTCCAACATTGAGTATGGAGATTCTTACTTTATCTTTTTTAAGGGAAAGGGTGGCATACATCTAGATGGTGGCCACATCAATGATGCATTATATGTTCAAGACATCACCACCAATCTACTTTAAGTGGTGAAGACAAGATTGTGAATTTCACACTATATGATGCTAAAGTTAGAGCTTTATTAGATCCACAAACATTTATTACATAGGGTGTTATTGATCATATTTCTTAACTCTATTATTTTTAGGGTTTTTATGATACTCCTCCTTTAGGGATGTGTTTGGTTTCTCATGAAGATTCTGAGAGTAATCTTTGGCATGATATATTTGGACACTTAAACTACAAACATTTGAAGGAGTTGAGCACTCATAGTATGATAGAGGGTCTTCCTACAGTTTTATATCTTGATGGAGTTTTCCCTGGTTGTGCATTATGGAAACAACACCAAATCCATTTCCTAATTGTATGTCCATGAGATTTTCTTCACCACTTAAGCTTTTGCATAGTGATTTGATGGCCTTTCCTACTCCTTTTTATAATATATCTAAGTATGAACTTACCTTTATTGATAATTTCTCAAGGTGTACTTGGGTTTATTTCCTCAAGTAAAAGAGTGATGTCTTTGCTCACTTTAAATTATTTAAGGATTTTGTCAAGAAATAATCTTCTATTTTCATCAAGAAACTTCATAGAGATAATGGGGGGAATACTTCAGTCGAGCATTCTTTTATTTTTTGGCAGCCTATGGTATTATTCACTAGCATTTTATTTCACATACTCCACATTAGAATGGCTCAATAGAATGGAAGAAATGAAATTTGAAGGAGATGGATAATTGCATGATGCATTCATAGGATTTATGTTAGGATAAATTAAACTCAAATATATCCCCAAATCGCATACAAGAGAAATTATGAAATGAATAAATCAAAAATTTTAAAAATAAACATAAACATGCACTAACAAGAGATGCTAGATTTAATGTGGTTCACCCAAAATGAGATACATACACTAAAATTGTATAGTATATTATTTCTAGCAATACAAGGGAAAAATAAAATCTTGTAACAAACCCTGTTACACCTCTCTACCTTTTCCACCTCCTCTTTGTGTATAATATTTCATTATTTGTTTTCATAATAATCCATCTCAACCATATATAAATATAATTTTAAGGTAAAAATCCCTAAACATAACCTCTACCATTAGATCTAGAAACCTTTAATCAATGGCCTAGATTGAATATAAAATTATAATTTAACAAGGTAATTTTAATTTAAAAAAAATTTCCAAGACACACGGCCCCTGGACCCCCCACCAGGGGATCATCCCCCCCAAACCCTATAAGGGGGGTTCCCCCCTTGCAACCCACCACTCCATGAGGGATTAAAATAATGGGATCTAAACCCAACTAAAAAATATTAGAATTTTAACCTCTGATCCTAAAAGACAATCAGGCTCCACACCTAACAATTTACCTCCTATCTTAATAGATAGAGGCAATTAATTGTGTGAACTACATTCATAACCACACAACACACAGGGTACTTAAGAATTTGATTCTGGGGGAGGATTGGTATAGAACTAAGCCTACTGTCTCATTTTTTTGAGTCTTTTGGAGCCTTGCTTGGGATTTTGTATCAAAGAATAAAAGTAAAGAATTAGATAAGAGAAAACCTTTGATTTTTATTGGGTATTGCAAATGCATGAGAGCTTATCATATTTTAGATCCTAATACTCATGATGTTCAGTCTTGAACACATGTATAGTTTGATGATCACTTCACATCTCATGATTCCTCATCTTCTTTCATGCCTTCTTTTTTTGATGATTCATTACCTCCTCTTGATGATTCATTATTTGAGGATCAAGTTTAGGAGATTCTTGAGGAGGTTATAGAGGATGAGGATCCTATTCACATTGATGTTTCCACAATGCCTAGGTGAGTTTGTACTATATTTTTCAAGGTAACACATTTCATACAGGATATTTCACCCACTCTACATCATCATGCACATTCTACAGGTACTAAACTTTTGTGGCAGGCATTCTCTAGGGATCTACAGTCTTTTTCATAGGCTCATAGGATACATGATTTTGATGATGTAATAATAGATGAGTATTCTTTAATGATGAAGAATCACACTTCAGATTTGGCCACTCTTCCTAAGGGGAAAAATTTAGTTAGGTGCAAGTGGATTTACCACACCAAGTATGCCGTTGATGGATCCATTGATAAGTATAAGGCATGCCTTGTTTTAAAGGGTTCTCACAAGTTAAAGGTCTTGATTACTCTGAGATTTTTGATCTCATTTCAAAGATGGATTTTTTTCCTTGTACTTTCTCTTTTTGTATCACAGGGTTGTCTAGTGTATTAGATGGGCATTAAGAGTGCTTTATTACATGGAGACTTGCATGAGGGAATATATATGGAACATCCTGTAGGGTTTGTTCATGATTATTCTCTTGTTTTTCAACTTAGGAGGACTCTTTATGGTCTCAAATAGGCCCCTTGAGCTTTGTATGAGAAGATGGATTGATTTATTCTCTACATTAGCTTTTTTCACTACCACTTTGATCCCATAGTGTATATTTAGCATATTGGGGAGGACATTATTATACTAGTTTTGTATATTGATGATCTACTTCTCATAGGCAACTCCTCATCTTAGATTTAGATTATTTAGTAGGCACTTTCAACATAGTTTTACATGATAAATCTTGGTCTTTTTCATTTATTCCTTAGTTTACATAGTTTATAATCAAATATAGGGATTTATTTGATTCAATAGAATTACACCCTTGATCTTCTTTAGAATTAGGTCGTGGTTGATTTCAAGCCAAGTCCTTCTCCTTTTTATTCTGGAGTGACTCTCACTACCACTTTTACTACTCCACTTTGTGATCCTACATTATATAGACAGATGGTTATGAGTCTTATGTATTTAACCCATATCACCCCAACATTGCATTTGTAGTTGGATTTATATATAGGTTTGTACATGATGCTCATGATAGTCATTATTAGACTTTCAAGAGGTTTTTATGATATCTATGAGGTCCTATTCATTTTATATTACACTACACTAGGGGTTCTACTTAGTTAGTTAGGTACAATGATTTAGATTGGGAAGGTTCTCTTGATAATAGGCATTCCACTTATGGCTAAATTTTTTGTCTTGGTTCTTCACCTATTGCTTGGTTGTGCAAGAAAAAGCATGCTATTGCACTTTCATCTATAAAGGTTGAGTACATGGTAATATTTAAAGTGAAATAGTAGGTTCTTTGGCTTTTTTAGTTATTGATAGAGTTTATCTTCACATAGGATTCAGTCACTAAAATTTGGTGTGACAATTATAATGTAATTCACATATCTCACAACCCAATTGAGCACCAATAGATGAAGCACATTGAAGTACATATGCACTTCATTCATCAACACACTAAATATGGAGTTATTATCTTGGAGTAAATTTTGACTTAGCAATATGTTGTATACTTCTTCACAAAGCCTTTTGCATCACATAATTTCTTTGAGTTATGTGTCATGCTTGGAGTTTTAGAAGTTATTCTTGGGGGTTATTCATGAGGACATATTCCTTCTTCATTTCATGGATACACATTATACATGAGTACTTTATTAGGCCTAGTTATCAGGACTCATACTATGGATATGCCACTATTTCTTTTTCGGTTATTATTAGCCCTTAACTTCACTTGAAGGGGTGTTAGATTATGTATTTATCATGTTTTTTAGTGTATTAGCTTGTTATTTAATCCTTTTGCTTGTTTTTCGTATGGAAGGATTTATCCCACATTTGTTAGTTAGGTTATTTCTAATAAGTTTAACCCATTATTTGGTATAGTTAAAGGCTTAAAAATGTGCATAGCACAATATTTTATTTCAATTGGTCAAATCAACACACTTTTATTAATTGAAAATTATTACATATATAGGGAATATTTCTCCTATAAAGTAGGAGTCTAATATAATCCCTTTATTTTTTATCTAATATATATATCTCCTAATTTATCTCCCACAACCATATATTTCATGAGATGTAACTCACATTATTAATTTTCACACAATAATATTATTGACAATAAAACTCATTATTGTTGTTATATGATTTGTACTAATAAGTCATTATTATATTCACACAATAAGTTGACTCTATTAATTTACCTTAATATTCTCTCTCTTAATGTGAACTTATGGATGTCAGTTTCAACTGATAATACATCCAATACAAACAATTGATTTTTTACATTTAAAAAACCATTTTATTGAAAATTACCTTTCAAGGCTTATTTGATAACTTTTGACACAAATACTATAAATGAAACTTATTTTAAAATATGACACACAACTAGAATATAATGTTTATAAATGACACAAGACACTAGATGACACAATACGATAATAGAAAATTATCTATAGACATGACTAAAAACTAGAACTATAATGACTATCAAAACTAGATACATGGATTTTCAAATGACTCAAAGGACTATATAGAAAAAATATCCTGACTTAAAAAAATTAAAAGACTTAAAACAAAGAAACTAAATATAAAATTAAATTAAAAAAACTAATCATAAAAACCTAAAAAATACTAAACATACTAAACCAATTTAACATTGACCATACGACACTTAAAATTAAATAAAAATAAATAAATAAATATCATCAAAAATAATAATAATAATAATAAACATATAAAAACTATAAACTATATTCAAAAACTATGAGACTTAATTAAAACCACCTAATACTTATAAAAATAAACTAAATTAAAACAAATATAAAAAACTTCAATAATTAAAAAACTAAAACTAAACACACCACCACTGTAGTCATATAAAATATCAAAATTGGTAACTTGAGTGTGCCTTGTGACACCCAACCCATAGATATTTCTTGCATGCTCTCATTACCCTTCTAGACACCTTTTTGCTTATTCATAGTGATTTTAAGCTTTTAAAATGGTCATTCCATCTTAGCTAGGCAGTATTCCCTAGGCCAATCCTATCCCCTCAGGTCCTACACCTTTAGGATAAGAGTGCCCAACTTGGACTATAGCAATGGACCCTAGGGTGTCCTATTTTGGTGCTCTTATCCAATTACATTTTGAGCTCCAATGGTTATTTACTTCTAGTTCCTATCCTTCATCTTACTGGCCTAAGCATGAATACATTCAACCCATGACTAATATATCTATATAAAATTCCATTCAAAGTTCATTTAGAAAGGAGTTGGCAAATATTACAAAGAAAGAAAAAATACAAGCAAACCCATTGAGGCAAATTTCCCTATTCTCTACATATAACCATCTAATACGACTACGAGCATATCCAAATCCTCACACCAGTCCCTAACCAACTCAAGCATACCTAATTTAGCATTTTTGAATTTGAATTACACTATTACACAAAGCACATTAAGTGAGAGAACTACATATGGATTGATCCCTCTTTGGAGTATTATTATGTAGGAAATGTTTCCACACAAGGGGTGTAGATACACATTTAGTGCATCTTACACACACTAACCCCCCTACTTTCTTAAAGTTTTATCAAAACATAATGAAGTATAGGGTTTGAAGATTAAATCAGCTCTACAAGGAGTTTCTAGACTTTCAACAGTCAATATTTCACATTCAAGCTCACATAGAGACAATGAACAAAACCCAAAAAACATAGGTCTTTGCAAGTAGTTTGGATAATAGTGGCAAAAAAGGATAATAATGTCAGAATATAGGGTGTCCTATTTTGGTGGTCCTATCCTTTCAAAAAATAAAATCCAAATCTTGATTTGTAATACCATCCCAATCTTACATAGCCACTATCAGACCCTATAATAGCCATTTCAATTCATTTTAAGCTGTCTTATTTTCTCCATATTTATTACTATTTATAGAAAGGTTAAAAATACAAATAAATTATATAAATTAGTAGTTAAATTATTGAAATATTATTTATTGATTTAGTCAACCTAGAACCTTAAGTAAATTAGGAATAAGACACCAATATTCCCAAAAAATTTAAATCATTTGGTGAATTCGACTTAATTTTTTTACACATAAAACCTTGAAAACCTTAGGGAAAATTTCTTCATAATTTTTCTAGTATTTTTTCTAATTTTTTACCTACATATTTAAATCAAAAATTCACATTAATTTTTAAAATTCCATAGTATTTTTAAAAAATAATTTTCTTCCAAACCCTAGTTGCATATAATAGGTCTATTTAAAATAGATTTGTTTCAATTTTTTTCTTGCATATTTAAATCAAAAATTCACATTTTATTTTAAAATTTCATAGTAATTTATATATCATTTTTCAAAACCCTAGTTGCATATACTAGGTCCCATTGCTTTTGAGGTATCACCTTACATTTTTGTGAGCTTCGTATCTTTTTTATGCATTTCCCAAAAAATTTTGTAGAACTTTACATTTATTATATTCAGTGCTTTCCTTCCATATCACTTTGCTTATTACAAATTATTATAAAAAATTCAATCAATTTTCAATTTGTTTTCCTACTTTAATAATGGCCCAATACACTAGTTTTGATGAAATAGATAAAAGGGAACTTCAAAAACTCTTAACTAAACACCCTAACATGCAAGATGATATGCTTAAAATACTATAAGAACAACAAAAAAAATAAAATAATGGTCAATCCTCTCAAACCATAGAGAAACTAGTTGCAAATACACTACAGGGTAAACTATGTCTCAATAACCCCTATAGCATCCCAACCTTCCTATGAGGCACCACCAATTATGGATATTACATATTTGTCTCATAATATGGATATCCTTATGCAAGAGATAAAATCTCTTCAATCCAAGGTGCTACATCTTGAGCAAGGAACCTCTAGACCTATATAGGCCTTGATTTCTTTTGTTCTATTATATACACCATTAATATGTCATACTGTTTCTACACCCTTGACACCAGGTTTTATTCAACCCAAGCTCATTGTATATGATGGCAAGGATGATCGAGAGACACATTTGAGAGCTTTTCATGTAGCATGCTTGTACTATATGCCAAATAATTGGCTACTAACTAATATATTTCCATAGAGTCTAAAATATTATGCTTTACAATGGTTCTACAGTCTACCAAATCAGTCGGTCAACACATTTAATCCTTCAGTCAACATGTTCCTATCTCATTTTATCATTAACATTGGTGATAAGGTTTCTTATACCTAAGTTGTAAAATAGTTACAAAGGTCAAATGAGCATCTCATAGATTATGTTCTTTGATATAAGACTATCTTGGCTAAGATGACTGGCCCCATGGCCGATCAAGAGTTACAAGATCTCTTCAAATAGAGTCTTTTACCAACTTTTAATGAATAAATAATGTTTAAAAGGTTCTCTTCCTTCACTAAGTTATGTCATACACTAAACGAAAGAAAATTCAAATTAATTTCAATGGGAAATCTCAAGTACACAAGTATATCATAAATAATAAACAAGAGTAACAACAAAGTCCCATACAAAGTCAAGGTTAATGATACAATATTAAAAATCAACCTATAGTAAATGTAGCTTCAGATCCCCCTCAGTGAGTTATTTTATCATCACCTCCTCAATGAACCTTTACCAATCTACCAGTTTCTCTAGCTAGAGTTTTACTGTAGATTTTAGAATGTAATATCATATCTCTCCCTCCTTTTTAGGAATTTGATCTGACAAATCCTCTTCTATGGGGATATGATAAAAATGCATTTTGTGACTTTCATAGGGAACCAAGCCACACAACAAATAGATGCATTAGTTTGAAACACAAGATACAGGACTTGATAGATGGTAATATTATTGATCTTGGCACTCCAGTTGAGCCTCCATAGGAAAAGCAAACATAAGGTAAGGCTCTAAAATTTTTTGTAGATACTTTTCCACAACATTTTAAATAGGATATAGGAGACACATTAGGTTTTCACCATGCATATCATGCACATCCACCACCAGATACATATAGGGCAACTTTGGTTGAGTCACATCTTTTGAGTAACATTATTGGGGTATACTGTATGAATTAAAAAGTGAAAAGACAAATAAAAAATATATTCTAAGATAAATTATACCAATGTTAGAGAAATAAATACAAAAAAAACAATAAAAAACCTTCATAGTTTAGACACAAGAATCCTCCATTGTGATTTAGATCTGATTTACTCTATCAAAATGTGATGCTCACTCCAATGAAAAGGTGAAATGGGAAGTTTTTGGATGCAAAATAATGACTTTGATTCACTTTGGATGAAATATTTGATTATAATTTAGTAGATTCTAATTCTGATTTATCAATATTTGTGTCCCTTGAAAATGAGGATTCTCAAGCTTATTTATAAAAGCCTAAATTATGATTCAATGGTTGAGGATCAATTGGAATTTTTCAAGGCTTTAAATGATCAATGGTTGAGGATGAGTCCTCATCCATGAGGGTAGGAACTATTTCAATTAGGTGGAGAAAAAAGAGGGGTTGGTTAACATAGTTAGTCAAAATGGAGTGACAACTCAGTAGAGGAGTCATAGGAAGTAAAGGTTTTCATGGATTTGATTTGGATGAGGGAGAGAAAGGTGGGAGAAGTTTGAATTGGTAAATAAAGGAATTAAATAATTAAAATAGAGAATAAAAGGTGCAAATTTGACTTTTTAAAAAGTGTTTGAATTAATCAATCAATTGATTTTAGGAAGAAATGTTAATTATTAAATTAAAAAGAATGATTAATAAACTTAGGAAGAATGATTAAATAAATTAAGGTGCATTTCAACACTAAATGAAATTTAGGTGTCTACATTTACCCCTCTTTGAAATGCTTTTATGAAGAAATAATATTTTGAAGAATAGAAGAAGGAGAGTTTTGATAATAGAAAAGTGAAAATTTATCCCAAATGAATGAAAATGAGTATGATGATGCCCCCTCGAGGGTTTTTACAAGAAATAGAAAAATGCTCTAAACTGATGAAAAGAGGAAATAGTTAAGTGGATGAATGAAAAATCAAGCTATTTCATGAATGATGTCAAAGTTTCAATCTATTGGTAATGTAAAAAAGTTATCCCTAGTAAGGTGACACTTGGTCTTTGATTTGAAAATCAACAATTTAAATGACTCAAAGATTGCACACTTATTATTGTTTGCTAATGGCTCAAGGGTTTAAATAGAAGGTGTGGGAATGATATATCCTATAAATAATAAACTATAGATCCATAAATAGAAAAAAATTATTGAGTTTGCAAATGATTGGTGGGTTTGACATCTATAAATGATTGCAAGTGTTTTATAGGTATTATGTAAATAAATTAATTTAATGCTAGTGATTAAAAATTGTTGGGTTGGAATAGAAGAAATTCTACTTATGTTTTTAATATAAATAGAGGCTTAGGGGTGGGTTTAGAAAATCATTTTCACAAATAATATTCAAAATTAGTGATAAAGAATTGATTTAGAGAGAAGTTGACTCAAAGGCTAGTGAGAAGAAATGGACCACATTCCTCACCATGAGCATTGTATGGAGTAATTGAGACGTTTCCAAAGACTTGAGAGGAGTGGCCTTTTGGTAAGTCACCAAAGTTTTCAAAATTTTGAATTTTTTGAGCATTTATTATGGTTTGAAATTTACTAAAACAAAATCAGTATTCTAGGAGTGGTGATTCATTGATAATTTTCATGATATCATTGAGGTAAATAGTGATTTTGTTAAACATCACAGTGATTTCATAATTCTTAGCAATGGTTTTATTTGAGGATTCAAAAAAATATCACTACATCAAAATCATTGAATATAGAAGTGATATCATTAAACATGGTAGTGATATCGCTAAAGTGTGAAGCGATTTTGCTGGTAGTAATTTTACATAAAATGAAAGCATTTTTATTGGAACCAGAAGTGACTTTGTTAAATGTTTACAAAAAAATTTAGGGTTTTTAATAATAATGTATAATGAAGTGAATTTGATGAAAAAGATGCATAGGTGTTTTGTCTAACAATGTTGCATAATATTAAACATCATTAATATGTATGAGGTATTACTAGTGATAGTGACTCAGAATCGTAGGGTACATGTTATGTCATTGTTGTCAACTTTCATAGAGTATGAGTGGGGTGTTTTGAAGGCACTAGGGCTTGCCTATATTTCATGAATGCCTAAAATACGAGTAGATAGAGTGTTATTGACTACACTAGCTGAGAGATGGTTTAGTGAAATAAGTAAATTTCACTTACTGATAGGTGAGATGACTATCAATTTACAGGATACATATCTTATTCTAAGCATTCCTATTTAAGGTAGGTTAGTCTATTGGGGATAGGGTCCACAGGATGAGACTCTATTCAAAATTTTTGGTAAGAGCATGTTCCTAATTATGAGGAATGGAATTTATGTTGATTATTGCATGGATCTAGAGATAAATTCTTTGACTATTATTCTAATGGTGATTATTAGTGGCATGTTATTACCTGATAAGAGTGGTAAACTATCTCGTATTAGATTATTAGATGTTATTGGTGACATGATGGAGATGGGGGTTATGTTTTCATGGCCCCCCTATGTTTTAGCTAGTTTATATCATAATCTACACTACTTTGTATACTCAGGCCAAGTTGAGATAGGGTCATCAACATTATTACAGGTTTGGTGCTAGGAGGACCTTGCTATTGAGAGACTAGTTGGATAGTTAGACACTCGATAGGTAGGGGAGCTAATGGCTTATGAATGACACATGATTTTTGGTGTATATAAACCACTTATAAGTGACCTAGAGTTCTATAAGATAGATATAGGTGAGCTAGCATACACATAGATTATGTGGAGACCTTATATTGACATTATTTTTTACTAGCTAGATGAGGAGTTAGATATGGATTATATGATGACTCCATGTTACATAATTAAGAGACATGTATACATTATTAAGAGGTATAGACTAGAAAAAGTGATGAGGTAGTTTGATGTTAGACAACACATTTTAGCCAGTCCATATATATTTGCTTGAACAGTATGTGAGAGGAGATAGTGGGGGATGAATATTGATCCTTTTATTGTCAATCATATATGGATGTAGTTACAAATAGTGAGGTGGAGAGATAGGAGGGATGTGATATATATAGGGATAGTTGATGGTTATATAGAATGGTGGGTATAGTAGAGGCCATTGAGATTGACACTGCCATATAGACCTCTAAAGACATGGTGGTAGAGATTAGTAATGAGATTGAGTAGATAGCCTTGAGGCATAGGTTTGGGAGCTTGGATTAGGAGGGATGTTGTAGTAATAGAGGAGGAGATGGTGATAGAGGATGAGCTATTGATACTATCTAGATGCATGATGTGCCTATTACTTTAGTAGAGGATATGGAGATTTTATGAGAGGTAAGTGTAGTGATGGATGTAGATACTAATCAACTAGTAGGATGAAAATATCCTATGATAGATGTAGAGGGTAAGGATGACATAGGGCATGGGGACATAGGTCATGAGGACATAGGTCATGAGGACATAAGGCATGATATTATAATATGACTTCCTCATATTACATAGATAGATAGAAGAGAGACTAAAAGTTCCTCATGGACATTAGAGGATCATGTCCTGATTAAAAGGTTAAGTGAGGATATTTAGGTGAGAGATAGAGAGATTGATGGATTTACACCATGAGGTGACTAGGTTATAGGGTATAGCTACTGCTAGAGATGAGTAGACTATAGAGATTAAGAAATTACAAGGAGATATTTACAAATTACATGAGATTTTAGATGGGATGGATGGTGTTGCTATGAGGATAGGATTGAGTACTTGTGATGCAGAGACATAGACCCCAAATTATACATCCCTTGTACATAGATATAGATAGGAGAGAGATACATCTCAGACAAATATTATCAAGGCTAGGACATAGCTAGCTGAGATAGGTTAGTTATCCATTTTGGATAGAGTGATGAGGGCTATCGAGCAAGCCACTTACTATAAGAGTCTATATAAGGATATTGCACCAATATATTAGTGTGATATATCTTTTAGAGATTATTCTATTAGATGATCAGTGTTGACTAGATCTATGTGGCTAGTAGAGTCTGAGATATCTGTAGGATAGGTATCATGAGGGATGTACCCACCATGGGGTACCCCATGATAGCTAGAGCCTTTTCAGAGATTAGACACCACTTTTCAGGGACAAGATGAGATGTATTTTTGACCTAGGTTTATGTGATGGACTACCTTGATGTATACACATGTTGTATCTATTGTATAGACACATTTTATTATATATATACATGATTACTTTGGTAGTTATAAACTTTTGGACTTTGACTTATTGTTTTGATTGGGTTACATGGATATCATTGTTCATACTTTCCTGCATATTCATTGTATTTAGCATGTATGCAATTGTATTTCTAGTATTTTTTCTTCATCATTTATTTTGTTTATGTATAAATATATGATTGTTATGAAATGAAATGAAATTTATGATTATTTATAAAATGAAATGGATACATGATTGTAAAATGTATGTTTATGGATGAAATTTTGCTGCATAATATGATTTTTCATTTTTTGCATTGGCATTCCAAAAATTTTGGGGTATTTTGAGCAACATGAGTTCTAATGTAGCTTTAAAACATATTATCACTAATGATATGAAATAATCATGATGAATTTTAATGTTTTAAGCATGTAAAATCAAAATAAAAATAATTTGTGTGTTTGAGAAAAGTACCTCATGATGTAGTCATAACCATACTATGTATGTCTTTTACACAAAATAATATTTTCAACAAACAAGAAAGTAAAACAACAAGATTTAATCTATATATAAAAAGATATACATGAACAATGAAAGGTATAAACATAAACTAATAATAGTAAATGAATGACTATTGCTAATTGACTCTATTGTAAATGAATGCATTCTAAAGAAAGAAAGATTTACAAAACCAAGATCAATAAGATTTAAAAAGCTAGACCATACAAAACATAAAAGATAAAAAGCAACCAAACAAATGACCAAGGTAAGGTTATAAAGGATAAAATTAACCAAATAAATGGCTAAAGAAAAGAAACAAGCAAGGGATGGAAGAAGAATCAAGTTCAAGAGCAAGCATGAACATTGGATATATGAGAGAGAAGCCAAAGAAAAAGTCTTAAGGGTAAAGGATAGGGGGTATGGTTGGTGGTGAAGGTAGTGGCCAAGCTGACCCTAGAGACCCCATGTCCTTAAGCGCTACCTCCATAATCCCCTTAGACAATGTCCATGTGTGGATATTAGACCATATGTAGTTCTCCTAAATATGGGAAGTGATGAAAATGTGGATGATTGATGAGGCAAATGGAGTGTATGAGGAAAAAAGATGTGTGAATGACCCACCCAATGAAAAAATAAATGGAAGGAAAGGCTAGTGGTTACTATGGTTATATTGTAGAAAGCGTGAATTTGGTTGCTTTGTTTGGACTTGGTTTGTTTTGATTTTTAAGTTTTATGAATGTTTTTGTGGTTATTTTCTTCAATTTTTCTAATGTTCTTGTGCTTTTTAAATTTTTAAAATTGTTTTTGGGATTTTTCTAAAATATTTGGAATGTTTTTTTTTTTTTTTTTTTTTTGGTAATTTTCTAATGTTTTGAATGGAAATACTAAGGAAGCCACTCTCCAAAACTATGAGAAAGAGTACTGGTTTTGTAAATGTAATTACAACTTGGAATGTGAAAAATGCTTATAAGGGGAAAAAAATGACACAAATGAATATATATATTATAACTAGTGCAAATATCATGCCCCTAGTCAAAAGGAGTAATTTATAGATAATAGCTTTTACACATGATGATAGAAGAACTAGTTTTTAATGAAAATAATTTATAAAAGATTTAGTCAAATACATTGATCATTTATTTTTCTAGTAAATCTTAATCATTTGTTTACATAACATGTAACTCTCAACTTTGCAGCGAGATGAAGGTATGTCGATCAAAATTAATTTTCAAAGGATGATGAAAAAATGTTTATAAATAGTAGTAAAGTGTGTAATTTCACTTTCTATTTATGAAAATACTAGATTTATTAGATTTATCTTGAAATAACAAGCTTTTGACAGAGTTGGTAAATGGAATAAAGTTCTCCTCTCTTTATAACATAGTCATATAAACAAGCTATTTTTTGTTTTGTTTGATCATCAATTCACTTTTTATTTGATTTATGACTCCCAATATATAATCTCATGTGACCAGGTAGATGCATGGGCTTATCACCAAAGACTATAAAAAGGTGAGTAAGGATATCTCTCCCTAATACTAATCCTACACAGCTAGTAAGATGAGAAGGATTATCATCAAAGATCGACAAAGGGTGAGAAATATTGATTTGTTATTTTGAGAAATTTTTACAATATGGATGTTTGCTTGTATGGGTAAATCATACTTCCTGATCATGGTCCCATACAACTATTAAGATGCAAGGATTCATCATCGAAGATAATGATGGGCAAGTAAGTATTCCACTTTTTTTTGTGTAACATGTTTGAAATGTTTTTTGTGTTTTTAAAAGGAGAACCTTAAAATAAAGGAGACTCTGCCATAGGCTATCTTTTAGATAAAACTAAGTAGATAGTATGATCATAAATAATGGTGACTATAAATTGATTTACTTTACTTATAAACATCTAAATTGAGACTTAGTGTATTGTAATCCTTGAGGTGATATCTAAGATAGTAATATAGATAAGCTACAATTTTAGAAGATTCAATTTTATGTAAACAAATGAATAAATGATCACTAAACACCACATATGATATATAGAAAACTAAACTGACATTACAATGAAATGTGATATTAATAAGATACCCCCAAACACTAAGGCAATACTAATGAACAAAAAACATGCTTGATATGATTTTTTTTAATTTTTGGCATTTGTATCTTATGAAGGCTACAAGATGTAGTATGTACATGATTTCCTAATTTCACCCCATACCAACTCTAGAAAAACAATGTTTTTTGGACCAGATTTCCTCATTAATCTCTACTTCAATCCTCTCATTAACTCAAAAGATAACATGCCCACGATGAGGCTACTGAACCCACCAAGTGCTACTAGAAAACCAACCTAAAATTATTTTATTGTTAGGAAACCCTTGTTGGATAAAGATGTCTAGGTACATATTTCATTGACAATGTTTAGTAGTAACTTTAATTTGTCTTGAAAAAATGCAATTGTCAAAGAAACCTATGCTGATGTGCTTAATGGTAAAACTAAACTCTATAAATATTCTAATAGTTCATCTAACCACCATTGACTATGGACATCTTTATCTATAAGTATTCCAATCTATATTATTTAAAAATACCAAGCAACATGGGCTAATTAGTTCTCCATACATATAAAAACTAATATCTCTTACCTAACTTCCATGGATTAACCACCAAATACTACATGAGTTAAAGTAGGATAGATTTATGTTGACTATTATTAATTCCTTTACAAATGTATAATACTCAAACTGACTATTATGTGCTTCAAAATTGATTTCAAAGTGAGAATCTAACTTTCTATAATGTCATTCCACTAATGCAGTATAATAGGTATGCAATATTGGAGTTAGGATTCTTTCTTGTCAAATTATAGGGAGATCATTCCATGTTGTGTCTCACCTTACTAATTACATGTGCACAATATTTTGGGTGTGACTATCTTTAAGTAATATACAACCAATTCTTTGATCTATGACCATTTTATGGTTTTCCCTTGTAGCTTCAAGTAGTGGTTGATGTAGTAATGTTTCTCTTAAAGGGATGCTCTCATGAAGATTGATAGATGTGATAATTGAAAAACTCCCATGAGACTAGTCTAATGGTATCCTTTGTTGTGGATTACATTTGATGCATATAGGTAATGTAATGTTGATAAGAAAAGGAAGAATCATGTTGATGGTGATAGAATAAACTACTATGATATTGTTAATTGTGTTGGTAGTAATGATGGATGAAGATTATTCCCTTCTTATAACATTATTATTTTTGAATACATTTATGTCTACTATTAAAATGATGGTTAGAACTAAAGAGGATATTGAATTTGATTTTAAATTCAAGAGAATGTGACTATCATATTTTGATATTATCTTTTCCTGAGGCTAAACTGTGGCTAATAAGAGAGATTGTTAAATTGTCTTCACACCACATCTCTTTATAAATACTTTTTTGGAAAAGTTTGATTTTGGATTAAGAGATTTTTAGTATAAGGGACTTTTGGGTGGTGATATAAAATAGTATGTTAAGTATACAAGTGGATTGGGTAGTGTCTTCGTGTATATGGGATGTTGATCAAAGGTAGGTGCTTGGTTATAAATAGTGGTTTGAGGGATAATAGATGAAGGATCCCCATTTTGACTAGGATGAGGTACAATATTATTTGGTGATGAAGGTATCTCTTGACATGCTTGTAAGAGTATATTATCAAGCATGAAAATATGTGGATTATGCTAAATATATTATGCATCTACCATCTCTTGATAAGAGAGGTGAGCATTATGATCTATGGATGGATAGTTATGCCTAATATACTCAGCATCTGACATTTCTTGATGGATTTGAGGCTCGTATTATGTATATGAACAATGATTTGGTTGAAATGTGGGTATATTAGTGGAATAAGGGTACTATGATGAAGTGCTCTAATTTCCATTTGTAATAAATGAAATGGAAAAAGTGGCTTGGCTTTGGGAAAAGTGATTGGTTGGATTTACATAAAATTAGGGATTTGAACCTTGGGACAAAGTAGATGTAAAACCAAATAGTTGATTTTGACTATTGTGGAAAGATTGGTTTTGATGTATGTTGGAAGGTGAATTTGAATAAAATGTGTTTGGGCTTGCTTGATTTATAATTTGGCTAGTGGAAGCAATTTGATAGATATAGGTATTACAAAATGGTGATGAAGTTAGACTATAAGATTGGTTCATGACAACACCAATGTTTGAGCCATATGGATTTATATGCATGGTTTGATTCTAGTTAGGTAATGTTTGGTAAGGAGGTGACATGGGAATATTTAGAAATTTTGTCCACTATAATAAAGCGAATGATTTAATCCTATCCCCACATGAGAATTCTATCCCAAGGACAAATGCAAATAAGAGACAGTTTGTTGATGAGGATTAAATGAGGAATTTGAAGAGTTCAAATATCCATCCATGTTGTAGCTCAATTGTTTAAAATTGGAGTTTGAATGCATATTCAGAATTGGGTTTTGGTTGGCTTGATGACATACTCGATTCAAAGGTGAACTTGAGTCAAAGTTAAGTGAATTGAACTCTAGATCATAAAATGTGCTATTGAAATTATGATTTGCAAAGGAATTGGGATTGTTATTATTCTAAGAAGCCATGATTATTTTTTACAATGGAAAAAATATTGACAAAGATATTCCAAAAAAGATCTAAGACACACATCAAAGAAATAATAAAAATAGACAACTTGTGAAAAAAATTTAAAAAAAACAAGGCAAAAAAGGTGTTGAACAACTATTGGACTTTCCATTGTCACTTACTCATCTATGCTCTCAGTTATGGCCTAATGTTTTAAGGTGTTAAATATGGAGGATACTACCATGCCCATGGCATACTAAGTATAATTTTGAGGGTGTGGGGAAATTAACTTCTTGATATTAACCACTAATCGATGCACCAAAGTTGAATGACAAAGAGGTAATCCTAGGATTAAGGTATACATGAGCTTATCTGGGGGGAAATAAAACCATGGTAGAGATTGATATACAGATGCACACTATTAGGTCTTATCTCAAAGTGCCCAACATAGTCATAGGGGTCTTAGTGTGTTGACAATTGATAATACTAGATCTCAAGTCAGCTATTGAAACTTTGGGTATTAGAGTATGAAATCCCCTCATGTCATGGTGTGCTTAAAACACATAACCACTTAGGAAATTGAAATAATTGGGTCTTGATTTATATACTTCACCAAAAAATATGGTTTAGCCTATTTCATAGTGGTGAAATACATGATCAATAGAGCCACTAATAAAAAACAAAGAGTTAATACTTGTTTATGATTTCTAAGTATTATCACCAACATGATGCCAAAGAAAGAACATATGCAAGATCAATTAGGGTAAAAGATAAGTTACAAGATTATTTTTGATTTCCAGGTATCATCACCAGTGTGATGCCAAGGAAAGAGCATACACAACCTTTACAACCAAAAAAAAAGATAAAGAAACAGATAGATTTAATTCATAAAAAATAAAGTGTGATTTATTTACTATGAATGCCAAAGATTGAAAATGAAAGATGTTAGTGAAAATAAATTAAATAAAGTTGGTTTGATTTTTTTTCAATATTTTCTTTGGCTAGCATTCTACAAACAAGGTGTTAGTTTATTTTGTTTGGGTTGAGGAATAAGATAACCTACAAAAAGAAATGAAAGATACATAAAAAAATAAGACTCTGTGATGAAATCATTGTTACAAAGTCAAGTCAAAAAAATGAAATTAAAAAATGATCATGCAGGAGAAAGATAGAAATAGAAAAAGCTTGTAGAAACAATATCATTGTTATTCTCAATAAAATCATTGTGCAGAATAAAAAAAATACTGTCGAACAAAATCACTTTAGAGAAAGACAAAATCACTGTAGAAGAAAATAAAATCACTGTAGAAGGACATGAAATCATTGCACAAAAAGGCAAAATCGCTACACAAAAAGAAAAAATCATAACAGAAAAAGATGAAATTACTACAAGGTAGGACGATATCATTGTTATCTAATGAAATAATTGTATTGACATAAAATCATTATTCACTTAGAAAATATATAAAAAGGAACAAAAATGTAGAAAAAGTGACAAAAATGTTGTTAAGTCTTACAAAATCATTGAAATGTGCTTTGAAATCACTATTACACAGGAAAACATACAACCAAACATGACATTTGAGACAACTTATATTTCATACTAGATCAATAATAAACAAGGTTAAATGGAAAAGATATACAAAAATATTAAAATACATGGGTAAATTTCCATCGAGCATGTTATAAATGTATGAATTCAAAAGTGCAAAGACAAAGAAAAAATCTATTCTATGTTAAATTCTATCAATGTTAGAGCAATAAATGTAAGAAATAATTATAAAAAACCGTAATAATTTAGACACAAGAATCCTCCATTATGATTTAGATCTGATTTGCTCTCTTAAAATGTGGTGCTCACTCCTCCAATGCAAAAGTGAAATAGACAGTGTTTGGATGCAAAATATTGACTTTGATTCAATTTGGATGCAAGATTTGATTATGATTTGCTAGATTTTGATTGTGATTTCTCAATATTTGTGTCCCTTGAAAATGAGGATTCTCAAGCTTATTTATAAAAGCGTAGATTATGATTTGATAGTGGAGGATCAATTAAACTTTTTCAAGGTTCCAAATGATCAACAGTTGAGGATGAGTTCTCATCCATAAGGATAGGAACTATTTCAACCAGGTGGAGCAAAAAGAAGGGTTGGTTAATAGACTTAGTCTAAATGGAGTGACAACTTAGTGGAGTCATAAGAAGTGGAGGTTTTCATGTATTTGGTTTCGATGAGGGAGAGAAAGTGGGAGAAGTTTGAATTGGTAAATTAAGGAATTAAATAATTAAAATAAAAAATAAAAGGTGAAAAATTAACTTTTTCAAAAGTATTTGAATTAATCAATCAATTGATTTCAAGAATAAATGTTAATTATTTTATTAAGAAAAATTATTAATAAACTTAGGAAGAATGATTAAATAAATTAAGGTGCATTTCAACACTCAATTAAATTTTGGTGTCTACACATACAATCACGTAGTTTTAGCTAGACATTCGATATTCTTCCCAAAGTAGGAGATTGTTGAGGATGATTCAAACTATCATGCATTATTTATCAGATCTTACATTCATAATCATCCTATTCATATTTTTTTCTTATATAATAGATCCAATATGAACATGTGTACTATGACATTATTACAATATTTGGGATATTCATAGTAGGATATTACCCCAAAAGACATAGTTATCAGTGGATTTAGTGGGCACATACAGAGTTCATTGGGTGAGATTTTACTTCTTATACAAGTTGGTCCAACATATGTGGCCACACCATTTACTATTGTTCCCAGTGTAGGAGTTTTTGATATGTTGTTTGGTCGATCATGGATTTAGAAACTTTGAGTAGTACCTTCTATAGTTTATAGATGTCTAAAATTCATTCATGCTAATTACGTTGTTAAAGTTGGTGGAGTTCCATATGAGTTACCACTCCCTAATTCAAAGCCATCTTCTACTTTACAGTCACTATTTTTAACTTCTTCACCAGTTACAGTTCTTCTTCAAGTTAAAATTTAGACACAATCAAGGCATTCCTAAATAGCACAATGAGTTCATAAACTTCCACATAGGTCTCTTTTAAAGAAACCATAGTTTTAGGACTCTATATAGTTTCTAGTTACATTGTTCACACCCAGGGTAATATTATTGAGTCTCATGCCTCTACGCATAGAGCACATGTTCAGAGAGTTTCTCCTACTACTAGATGGGTCCATAAGATACCTATAGTTACATCTGATTCTTAGAGTTATAGAGGGACCCCACAATTGGTTTTCACTATAGATATTTTAGAGAATTTACAACATACATAGATTTTAAAGCCACAGTTTCAACCCTTCCATTATGCTTCATGATCATGCATGATCCCTCTCCTTAATACAAAATACCATGATAGGGAGTCTCTTATGAGACTCATTAGTTAGTATCATTTACTCTATCTTTCTTATCCATAGCTTCTCTTAAAATTACTTGAACATAGTCTCCTTATGATTGATTATACATAGCTTACATCAAAAATCTAAAACAATATAAAATATCAAAAATACAAAAACATTCAAATATTTAAAAATTCAAAAATATTTCAATTATATGCATCATTCATGCTTTACAATTCTACTACCATTCTAGACTTACATTTTGTTGTTCTATGCTATTTTTTATTGATTTATATACATTACCATGCTTCACTTGATCTTCTTTAAGTGTGTGCAGTGACTTCTAGATCCTTGATTGCTTCACTCTACCCATTGAGGGGGCATCCTAATTCATACATTTGAGACACATATTGATATATCTACCCACTAGGGGCATCTTCCACTTGACTACACCATCTAATTTATGTCATTCTTGCACAACACACTCTATTTATCATGTTGATGTGCATTACATGCTAGCTTACACATATTACTCTATCGACACTCACTAGTATATATCACTTGGGTATTTTTTAGGATATACCTAGTCTTGTAATACATGTCTTGCATACTTTCACTTCTTGATTTTATTAGTTATATGTGATTATATTTTCAGCATTTACATGAATTTATTTATTTATTTACATAGCTAGATATTATTATATTTCTTAGTTCATGTTCTATATGTTATGTGTGTCTTAGGACATTTTCCAATGTCATTTACTTATACTCTTCTATGTTCTTGTGGCCCTTGTGCCAACCTTACTTATTTTAATTATATGTGTATGTGGTATTTGGACATGCCTTGTATGCTTGCTTCCTAATTTGAGTGACATGTGACCATGTCCTTTGTTTTCTTGGCCCTTTGTCCACTTTTGTGTGTTGCTTGCTTCTTACCTTATATGCTTGTTTTCTTCTCAATTGTTTGCAATGTCATGGTCTACATCATGAATTATTACTACTTTCTTGGATGCCATGATGGAAATCATTTTCCACCCTCCTTGATAACTAATAACTAAAAACCTACAAATAATAACTAACCAGACTTCTAGTTCTAGTTCACTATATTGCACATGCTATTACATTGTTATATCTATCTGGGCATACCCCTATTGATCTAAAAAACTCCAATACAAACTATGCTATATCTTGAGACATCTTTTTTGATTATCATTGATATATCATATATTTTTATAGCATAACACAATTATAAGGCTCTTTCTTTTGAGGATAGTCATTGTAGGGTCTTCATTCCTACCCTCAAAAGAGGGGGTAATAAACAAGAGTTTTTGTCACAAAGATTAGAGCCTCTATCTAGTCAAAAATTAGTTTTTAGAACACCTAAAATAGTATTCAAACTTTAAACTAGGTAGAAAAGACTAGATAGATAGTGATAATTATAAAATAGTCTTTAAAATCAGCACAAGACAAGAACACCAACTTTGGATAACGGTGCCAAACAATAGAGTGTCCTATTTTGGTGCTCTTATCCAAATAGTAAAAAAATCATATTTTCCAAAAATAAATAGAAAGGTAAGACTAATTATAGTTTTGTCAATAATAGTTTAGTTTAAAATCAATAGTTTTAGTATAGTCTTTCTTAGAGAATCCAGATATAGGGGGCATCATGCACAACATGATGGCTCTCACTTCTAGTTTTAGATTAGGTAGTTGGTATAACTTTTAGATTAAAATCCATTTTACAGACACCAATTATTAGGGTAAAAGTGCATGACACATGATTTCTCTTCTTTATAGTTTATTGAAATACCTAAGCATTCTCGATAGTTATATACCTTATTCCATCTATAGGTGGTTGGCAACATTTTTGAGTGGCTTTCACATAAGCCTATTGGCCAGTTTTGGAGTGGCTTTCATATAAGCCTAATCTCCGCCTTTTTTGAGTGGTCAAAAGTGTCCTAGTTTCCAACACACATTCAACTATCCACATTACATTTTTAGATTATAAAACATTCATGGGCTTTCAAAACCATATCATATGACACACATTCATACTAGTATTAGTTCATATCTTCACTTCATGAGGAAATGATGGAGCCAAAGGACTAGATAACCTTTATATTCTTGATCCATCTATTCAGAGTGATTAGACACACAGTCCAAACATCAATTATCCTACATGCATGATCACATAGCTTCACTTAGTAGGTGATGATGGATCCAAAGGGCTAGCCTTTGCATTCCTGAGTCACTCTTGGGGAATTGAGCACTTGGCTTCATTCAAAATATTAATCTTGTTACAACATCATCCAACACATACCCAACATCACTTAGCATCACAATAGGTTCTATATTGATTCATGTACTCAGTGAGGTGTATTCATTTCTTTCTCTCCTCTCTCTTACTCAACTTTTATACATTTTTACTTTAGACATAGTGTGTCTAGTAAGAACTGATCTACTCTTTGTTTTCTCTTACAGATTTACACTTCACAATGTCTTCTCTCTATGCACACCCAACATCACACAACTACATGAGCTTCACCCTTGTAGGTAAGTTCATGTAGGCTTTCTACTTTTCCTTTATCTTAGTATTTCACTTTGTTACATCACTAGAATAAAGGGTGGGTAAATGTAGTCATATAAAATGTCAAAATTGGTAACTTGAGTGTGGTTTGTGACACCAAACCCGTAGGTATTTTTTTCATGTTCTCATAACCATTCTAGATATCTTTTTTCTTATTTCCAGTCATGTTGATCTTTCCAAATGGTCATTCCACCTTAGCCAAGCAACATTTTTTATGCCAATATTATCCCCTAGGTCCCATACCTATAAGATAGGAGTGCCCAACTTGGAATATAACACCAAAACCTAGGGTGTCCTATTTTGATGTTCTTATCCAATTATATTTTTAGCTCTAATGGTTATTTACTTATAGTTCCTATCCTTCATCTTGTCAATCTAAGCATGAATACATTCGATCCATGACCAATAGATGTCTATAAAATCCCATTCAAAATTCATTTAGAAAGGGGTTGGTAAATATTACAAAGCAATCAAGAATACAAGTAAAATGACTAAGGTAAATTTCCATATTATTTATATATATCCATTTAATACAACTAAAAATATATCCAAATCCTCACACCAGTCCCTAGCCACATCAATTATACCTAGTTTAGTATTTTTGCATCTGAATTACACTATTTCATAAAGCACATTAAGTGGAAGAGCTACATAAGGATTGATCTCTCTTTGTATTATTATTATGTAGATAGCATGCCCATATAAGGGGTGTGGATATATGTTCAATGCATATTACACACACTAACCCCCTCCTTTCTCAAATTTTTATCAAAGAATAATGAATTCTAAGGTCTAAAGATTAAATCATCTCTACAAGGAGTTATATAGACTTTCATTAGTTGAGATTTCATAGGCAAGATCACACAAGGATAGAAAACAAAACCTAGAAAACTTATGTCTCTATGAGCAATTTGGATAATAGTGGTAGAAGAGGACAATAACATCACACTCTAGGGTGTCCTATTTTGATGGTCCTATCCTTTCACAAAATTAAATCTAGATCCTGATTTGTGATAATGTCCCAGTCATGTACAACCAAGATCAGACATTGTAACATCTATTTTAAATCATTTTAAGCTAAGTCTTATTTTCTCCATATTTATTGTTATTTATAGAAAGGTTAAAAATACAAATAAATTATATGAATTAGTGGTTAAATTATTGAAATATTATTTACTAATTTAGTCAACCTAGACCCTTAACTAAATAGGAATAAGACACTAATATTCCCAAAAAAGTTAAATCAACCACTATTTATAAAGCAAAACCACTTATTTGGAAAACCATAAAAATTAAAAGAAATACCATGATTTATAAACATTTAAAAGTATAAAACAAAAAAACCTTAAAACCTAATGCCATTCATTAGAATAAGACTAAAAAAACACACCTAAAAAAGAACCACACACAAACTTATAAACTTATATTTTCTTCCACTACCATAAGTAAGTTTTGATGAAAGGTTGGATCCTTGCTCCGTAGTCGAGGATGCCAAGAGAAAGACAACTGAATGGTGGTTAGGGTGAGCTCACAATGTTAAAAAACTAGTCAATTCTTGAAAATCATGGCTGAGATGGGTGCAAAATTTGTAGATGGAATTACTACAAAGGTCACCATTAGGAGATTATTGACGTAAATTTATAGAGTTTGTATGTAAAATGTCTAGGATCTATATAAAAGGAACTTGTTGAAGGGTTGATCCATTTTTCATTCAATCAGTGTCTCACATAGACTGATATTGATTTTAATGGCAATTTATGTGATCTTGATGTAGAGGTCAACTGTAGGTCACTCATGTAATAGGGGTAGCTCTCCAAGAGTACACATCACTACCAAACCATGTCTAGATTTTGAAAACTCCTATGTTAAATCTGATTTCGAGGTAACCAAAAAAAAATTAAAATCATGATATGTTAAACCCTTATGTCATATGTACTTGACTATGGTATGACCAATATAAAATAGAACTACAACACACACACACACACACACACACACACACACACACACACACACACACACACACACACACACACACATAAATACATACATACATACATACATATATATATGTATATATATGTATGTATGTATATATATATATATATATATATATATGTATATATGTATATATATATATATGTATACACACACACACACACACACACACACACACACACACACACACATATATATAAATATATATGTATGTATACATATATATATATATATATGTATACATATATATATATATATACATATATATATATATGTATACATATATATATATATATATATATGTGTGTGTGTATACATATATATATGTATATATGTATATATATGTGTGTGTATATATATATGTATATGTGTGTGTGTGTGTGTGTGTGTGTGTGTATGCACATACTGTAAACTATAAAAAATACATAGAAATATATGTAATTTTTTTAATATATAAATACTTCCAATAAAATTTGTAGTGGTTTACACTGAAAATATTTTAACAAAATATAGATATCTCTCAAATGATAAATTTTTTGGATATGGTATGCACCCAAAAACCCTTATGATGAGCAAGACTGAATTGTAAAGAGGTTTAGGGTGGAACCTGATCTGACACCAGATAATAAGTTTAACCCATTATTTGGTAGAGCCAAAGGCTCATAAATGTGCATAACACAATATTTTTATTTAGTCAAATCAAAATGCCTTTATTAATTGAAAACTATTACATATATAGGGAATATTTCTCCTATAAAGTCAGAGTCTATTATAATCCCTTTATTTTCTCCCCAATATCTATCTCCTAATTTCTCTCCCACAACCATATCTTTCATGAGATGTAACTCACATTATTAATTTTCACACAATAATATTATTAACAATAAATCTCACTATTATCATTCTATGATTTGTCCTAACAAATCACTATTATATTCACAAAATAAGTTCACATTATTAATTTACCTCAACAAGTTCTTTGTTTTACTTTGACTACTTATGCAAGGGCTTATAATTATAATAGCATCTCATTCTAAATAATCATTTGACTTATTTTGCTTTGCATCTCATTTTCTTGTAGCTTCACGTGTGATGTTCTTGTTACATCTCATTTTCATATCAATGGAATGCTTTTACCATTCTTATTAGGGTAAGTGAGTCTTATACTAAAAATCCCATTAAGAATTATATTGATATCATTTAATATTATATAGTCCATATTTTTTATGTGGACAAATGTTTCATGGCACAATACTCCCCCAAATATGAAGTGTGGAATTATATGTCAATTATATAATTTTGATTACACAGAATGTGTAAAATAAGTTTTTGTATTGATATTTCTCTTTTTATTTATTTTGTGTATGAAACAAATGGTCTTTGTTTATTTTTTATAGGTATGTTATGAATTAGAATATTTTTAGGATATTTTCCTATGCACTAGTCATTATGTTTATGTCACTGCACTTACCCTAACAAATTATACTTATTACACCAAAATATCATTTAATCAAAGTTGCATTCTCACTTGAGGCACAAAGAGATACCAAGAACAATTGGGTTAGATGTAAAAGATGACTTGGACAAGTTAACCTTGTTAACTTTCATAAAAACATCAAAACAAATAAACACTTGTTTATCTTGAACATAAAATAAGAGTTATGTGATTATCTGATAGATAACCACCCCCATAAAGATCATGAGTCCAGTAAACAAACTTAGATAATAACATAAACCATTGATGAAATATTTTGATCTCTTGGAATTAGGACATATTATTACATGAATGTTTATAAACTTAATAATATCATAAATGGTAACAAAAAGATAAACATCTGCCCAAAAATAATGTCAACAACCATAAAAAAAAATAACCACCACCACCTTAACTTAGAGGAAAGGTGGGATTTTATAGGTACAATCCACCAACTTTTGGTTATAATAATTAAATATGTACTCCTTAGTATATGTAACATTTTATAAATATATTAGGGTATACATGATTTAAATTGAATCACTTTGACTAAATTAAACCTATATTCCTACCATAATACACTAGATGTGATCAAAACATTCTCAAGAAATGAATTTCCTTAATGTCATTCTACATAAATAGTTGTTCCTTATGCCAATTCTTTACATTGGTGCTCCTCAATTTTTAATCTATGTTTCATGAAACCTCTTTATCATTTACTACACTTTGTGTTTCATGTTGTCCACATTATCATCATTTATGTATGAAAAAACTTGGTAGGTGATTCTAGTTTAAGTGATGTCAAGGATTTTGATACATCTATGCAATCACTTCCTTGTGTACCACTAAGCCTGATGGTGCTCTGTTAAATTTTATTAAATTTTGGGTCTAATATGACCTATCTATTTATTTAACCCCATGCCTTTGTGTTCTATTTATTAAAATATTCATGCCTTTTGTACGCTCTAAGTAATAAAAAATTACACACACACTTATATATTTGTTCAAAATTATAGGCCAACATCACCCCACACTAAATTTTTTGTATGTTTCTAGAAAACCTTTAATTTTCATGTTGTTATTATCAAAACTCTAGCCTAATATTCTATATCTAATTTTCAAATAGTCCCCTTGTTATTTCTGTAACCTAAATTGTTAGTACCTTGTTCGACATCTCTATGGATAAATTCTTCGGTGTGAGTGGTTCATCCTTATTCTCTTCCACCTTTTGTTTTTTAATTTGTATTTCTAAGAAAACCATGTCATATGTCTCACAAACCATTATTTCTTCATCCATATCTTTATTTTCTTAGATTTTGAAAATTTTCTCCTATTCTCTCTAATTTTATTTGATTTTATCTCCCTTCTCATTGATAACCTTAAAATGTTTACTCCTTCGATCCATATAGTTGGTTTGAAACAATTTCATTTTCAACTCCTTTTGTTTTGTTTCCTCCTCTAACATATGTGTGTTTATTACTTGTATTTGGTGCACAAAATTTTTAAATACTTGATTTAAAAGTTTCACCTTCTCCTAGAGATCACATGTCACCTTCTCACATATATGTAATTTCTTGTCAAATTCTTGTTATGCCTCCTTTTCTTCTTATTCAATTTATCTAATGGCAATGTTCTTTACATTTAATATTTAATCAAGCTACCATCAATCTAATATGATGGATCTCATTTATTCCTTCTATGATGAATCCATCTATAAAAATGGGATCCTCATAGGTGATATTTATGGAAATTTTTATTATTTTTTGCTTCACAAGAGAATTTTTGATATAGTAATTCACTCTTATTAGAATTTTCTAGTTGTTTCTTTTTATTCCTTGTAGTTGCATTATTTAAGACATTTTTCCATGGCACTTCTAAAGACATCCTCACAAGTTCACATACTAATTAAACCTTAGTCATTATTTTTGGGTATACATGTATGATCTCCTTCTCTCTATAAATAGTTGATAGCTATTCTAACTACACACAAGTCACCAATGCTTTGAATGGAATATAATCTAGATGAGTGTAAAAAATAAATGATAATATATTGTAGGTTTGTATGAATGCATCTACTCATACAATAAGTTCCATAGTGTAGGATCTAAAATATAGTATTAAACACTTGTAAATTTTAGTCTTGACTTATATCTACCTCACATGACTTGTGTATACATGTATGGATCTTACACACCCTTCTCTTCTATCCACTTGCCTTCTATGGGCTTGACCTTCTCGATTTTATATTAGTCACCTAAAAGAATCCACTAGTCTATGTGTAACATGTTTATTATCATAATTATATTGTCTATTGATCATCAAATCATTGTTATTAGTTTTTTGGACACCTCTATAAATACATAAATAATTTTAGTTTTTTTGTTGTTAATTTGGCATGCTAGGATGTGTAAGGGTTTCACTATTGGGTGGTTTTACTCGTAAAGAATGTTAATTTGGTTGATTATAAGGTTTTTGAGAGGAGTTTGATGAAATAATAAAAGTCTAAAATCAATATAAATTTGAAGGTTACTAGTTGGTATGGGAGTTAGTACTCTAGGAAACATGCCTACTCTAAGGAGATGAGATTTCTCTAGGAGCATCATCCAATCATGAAGTAAATCCTGTTTAGGTGTTGAATCATATTTTAGTATCTTTATTTTATTTATGAGATGTCTAATTTATATTGTAAAATGTTGATTCTTATGTTTTATCAATTTTACTTGTGCTTGTTAAAAATAAGATGATTGAGGGGGAGGTGAATTAGTGCCCTTATAAACTTTTACTTTCATTTCAATAGATATTATAATCATTCATCAAGCAACATCATCATATTAGAAATATAAACTAGTATAGCAATATGAGAATATACACATAACAAGTATGAACACATCATGTAAGTGAGAAACCCTCATGGTCAATGCAACCCACTAACCATAGCATGGAAAACTAATCCTATAAATCAATGAATAAAATCCATTTGAGCACCCACTCATCTTGGAACACCAAGCCCAATCTATCAAGTACCAACTTGATAGATTTTTTATCAAACACCAACTTGCAAGGAAGTACCAACTTACTTAGTGACTTAGTACCAACTTAACCACCTCTTAACCAAGAACCCACTTAGACAAGTAATCCTATACCTTCCATATTTATACTTGTTTAAATATTCAATAGATGATTGTTCTCTCTTATCTCTTCATTCACTTCTATCCTTCTCAAACTGGTCTCTAGCCTTCTTCACTCAACTAGCCCTTTATTGACTTAATTAGGCCATATGACCTTAATCTTTATATTTAGAACTTATATTAGATATTCATGACACCCATGTGCCCACATGACCTCATTATACTTCTATTTTCACTTTTTATACACTTTTACACTTACTTATCACTCTATCTCTCTCAAATCTACCTCTTAGGCTTATTTGTGTAATATGCCTCTTACTAGGCTTATTAGGTCAACTAACCTTGACATCCACATGCAAAAAATCTATTATATTTTCATCATAGTCTCTCTCCCCTTTTTTTATTGTCTAAAATACCTCCTACTCCTTCACAATATACCCTCTTATTCACTCATAGGTCTCTTCACTTCTCACTACCACACGTCAAATAATCAATTAAGACTTGTTTATATATAATAATATTTGATTTAATTAAAATCATGGTTTTCCATTGTATTTATAAATAAATTAATATATTTTTTTATAATTCCACACACTCATATAGGTCATCCAAGCAATATTACAACACATTATTGCTCATTAGGCCTAACTGCATTAGGTCTACCATCCAAAATGAAACTCAAACACACTTAAGTCTCTAAAAAATGACACAAGTGACATATGAATATAATATTCATGACCTATATCTCATCACAAAATTTATTATACATCCTTAGGAAAAATGATGAATAACTCATCTCTATAACTTGACTACCTAGAACTACCAAAATTCCTCAAAATATAATCATGAAGGATTAGGCTTCTCTCACTTATAATGGAACTTTAAAATACTACAGATGCATCTATAAGATCTAATTTAATATATATAACATCACCACATTATTTTTATATCTCTCCTTAGGACATAATGGTTCAGGAATAACTCTTCACTCAGCTTACTCATATCTACCAATACACCTCAAAAATTAGTCATGCATACTTGGACCTCCAACACTTGAAATGGCACTTCCCATTACTAATAATGAATCAAAATTATAAAATTATATATATATATATATATAACATAATCACATTATTTAATCACTTCCAAACTAGGCATAATGACTCAACACCAATTTTACTAACATACATAAAACTACCAGAATCCTTAAAAACATAGTCCTTATTAATGTTTTTTTATCTCTTGAAAGGACACTTCCAATACCTATTTTTCACATTAATAGTTACTATGTGACATATATAACATCATAAAATATAAAACTCATATGAACTAAAGTAATATATTGGTCTTGCAGAGCAATCTCATAGTGTTATCTCTTACTATGAAAACTTCCATTATATTGATCGATTTGTGATAAATTTTCACCTCATAAAAAAATACCAAGAATATTACCAATAATATTTAAATGTAATAAAAATCCCAAAAATAAACTTTATGTTCACTATATACATTAACTCATGGCATAGAGTCTCAAACTCTTCTTTGTAAGTTGCATACCTAGATCTACCAATTTCCCTTAAAGACCAATCATGATGACTTTGCATTCCAAAACCTATGTAGACATATTAAAAGAATATTTATGCATTAAAATTATCCTTATATATATTTATAACATATAAAAATATAAAAACACTAAGTTCTAATGGCTAATATTATACATATAAATCAATCTCTTAACCTCTCTATACACACACCTCACTGAGAAAGATAAGTAAACTTTAAAAGAAACATTTTTCTATATATAAGTATCTGAAAAACTTAAATTCATCATGAACATGTATTAAAAATATTTAAAAACATATCCATGAATTTATATTAAACCCTAAGCCATGAAAACACCTCCCTAATCACTTTCTCACTTCTATCTAGTTTTCTCACTA
>JARHVA010003416.1:450000-492500 GCA_037957365.1 Torreya grandis | reverse complement strand
TTTAGGATTATGCCTCATAGTTCCCAGGCAAAATCATAGTGAATGAAAAGGTGAGAAACTATTTCCTCTTTTGAACAACATAAATAGCATCTATTGACTAGGGTAAACCCTCTCTTTTGAAGGTTGTCCTGAGTTAATATTTTTTTATGAGTAACACCCCACCAAAACATGTTAATTTTTGGTATAAGTTTATAATTCCATACCTTTTTCCATAACTCTTTATTCTGAGCCTCAAGAATCAGCAATTGATAAGCAGACTTGACAGAGAACCATCCATTCTTATCTGGCCACTATTACTATTCATCTTCATGGGGGAAGAGAGGGATTTTGATCCCCTAAATCAACTGCTAAATCTCTAGAACTCTAGGGAAAATCTCAGGCTGATGAACACATCAATATGATAGATTTTTCCAGCTCCTCATGCCATTGTTATTATCCATGTAATCACTAATTCTTTCTCCAAAAAACTAAGTAGTAATGTTAGCAATCTCTCCATAGTTTCCTTGAGTGATGAGAGCCTTGTCCTTTAACCAAATGTCATCCCAAAATTTAATATGCCATCCATTTCCTAGTTTCCATCTAATTCCTTGCTTAAGAAGGCTTCTACTTTTTACCATTTTATTCCATATCACAGATCCCTGGGGTAACCCCATCTGTTGGAGAAAGTTGGAACCATCAGTGCTATGCATATATTTGGCATACATTATTTCCCCCCAATCATTATTTCTATGGATTAGGTTCTAATTAATTTTGGAGAAAAGGGCTTTGTTCATGTTCTTGATAGAACTAATATTGAGGCCACCATGTGATTTCAGAAGACACTTTTTCCCATCTAACTAAAGACATTCTCTATTTATCTTCCAGTCCCATCCATAAGATTTTTCTTTGAATCTATTCTAGTTTGTCAACAAAATATGTAAGAATTTTAAAGAGAGACAGGAAGTAGGTAGGAATCCCTTGAAGAGAGGCCCAAAGAAGTTGTAGTTTGCTAGCACTACTGAGAAGTTTCCCTTTCCAACCAAGAAGTTTTTTTGAGTTCTTTCTAGAATTCCATTCCAAAAACTAGGAGATACCTCTTTGACCATAAGGGAAGACCCAAATAGGTAGCTGGTAGGACAGCTTCAGCATATTCAAGTATGTCAATGATTATTTGTCTGAGGTCATTAGGAGTATTGAAGAAGTAAACATTTCTTTTCTAAAGATTTATGCTTTGCCTAGATTCTATGTAATTATTTAAAATATTCTTCCATCTCCTAGCTTCAATCACTAAGGAGATGCCAAAAAGAATGGTATCATCCACAAATTATTGCATCACCATAAGATAAAGGGAAGAGGCAGGTTTGATGCCCACTAACTTTTAGGGGCTATATCTGCTTGTATGTATCTTGCCAGTGCCTCCACTATTATGATGAATAAGTAAGGGGAGAGAGGGTCCCCCTGGTGGATTCCTCTTGAAGAATAGAAAAACCCTCTAGGGACCCCATTTACTAGAATTAAAATTTTTGCAGAAGAGACAGTGTTCCATATCAGTTGAGACATTTTATCATTAAAACCAATTTTTTTTGATGACTTGGAATAGAAAATTCCATGAGACCCTATCATATGCTTTAGAAATATCAAGCTTAAGAGCCATACTAGGGATTCTGCTCTTGTCCATGGAATGAATAGTCTCATGAGTGGTGATCACAGCATCAAGAATCTGTCAACCTAGGATAAAGCCTTTTTGGGTAGGGAAAATAATTTTATCTAATAAGGGTTGGATCCTCATAAACAACACTTTAGTGTAGAGCTTATAAGCAATGTTACATAGACTAATAGGTCTAAAATTCATAAGGTGTGTGGGCTGTGACTTTTTAGGAACAAGTACTATGAAAGTATTATTAGCTTGTTTCAAAAGTTTACCTGATCTAAAAAAGTCATGAACAACAGCAGTAATATCTACTCCCACTATATCCTAATATTCCTAGAAGAATATAAGAGGGAAGCCATCAGGACCCAAGGCTTTGAATGCACCCATGGAAAATAAAATAGCATGGACTTCCTCCTTAGATATAAGCCTTAACATCTCTAGATTATCTTCCTTAGTTATCAAACAGGGGATTTTATCAATGAATTGGTTCATAGTTTCATCATTCTCATCATCATTATTTTGTTCAGTGAGCAAATTCTAAAATAAAACCCTAGCTTATTCCCCTATCTCATTATCTTCAGTTATAGTGTTTCCATTATCCAAACATAGCTTTGTAATGGAGTTGGCCTTCCTTTATTTCATGGTTGAGAGATGAAATAAGGTCATGTTCTTGTCCCCCTCTTTAATCCACTAAACTCAATATTTCTATTTCTAGAAAACCTCTTCTCTATCCATAATATTCTTCCATTCAAAAGTTAGGACATTCTCTTCTTTAGAAGTGGCTTCTAAATCATCACCTTGAGCTATCCGCTGCTGAATATTAGTAAGTTTTCTAGCTATGTTTTTCTTTTGATGAAAGACTTGACCAAAGTTGTATTAATTCCATCCATAAACTTCTTGTTTGATATGCTAAATTTTTTTTACTATTCTGAACATAAGAGTGCCCTGGATAGGAATTTGCCACCATTGGGCCACCATTTTTCTAAAGTCTTTGTGTTTGGTCCACATAGCTTCAAAATGGAAGGGGAAAGGACCATGTTGTCCCTGATCTCTCCAACTGAGGAATATTGGGAAATGGTCAGACATGGTTCTAGGAAAATCCTACATATGCATATTATGATAATCATTCTAGTTAGTCAAGACAATAAATCTATCTAACTTAACTTGAATCATTTGATCTCCTCTTATTCTATTGGACTAGGTGAAATTTTGATTTTGCAATTCGATATCCAACAGTCCCCAATCATTTATAAATTTAGTAAAGTTGATCATGCTATCAGAGTAATCAATAATTCTACCTTGTTTTTTACAGGGGTATAGCAGAGTGTTAAAATCTCTAGCTAGCATCCATCTAGTGTTATGGGAGTTAATCTTGAAGTTGCTCAAATCTATCCATAAATTTTGCCTCAATGCTCTATTATTCAGGCCATAGACATTGATCAACGACCAATTCAAAGTGGACAAAGAGAAGTTGATAATCAAGAAATGTTTATTATAATCCATAAGTGATCCTTAAATTTTAGCACTATTCCACATAGTTACAATCCCACCTAAAGTCCCTTCAGCTGGACTAGTGTAAAAAGCAGCCTTAGGCCATATGAAGTCAACAATTTTCTTAAAACTCCCCTTAGTCATCTTGACTTCTTGGAGTAATAAAATATCTAATTTATTATCTAGAATGTAGTTTTTAACCTCAAACTATTTTTAAGGACTGTTAAAGCCCCTCAAATTCCAAGATAAAATTCTCATTTAGAGTATTAGAGGGGATGGGTCTCCAGTGTTTTTGTTTACCACTGGAAATCTCCCTAGCAATCTCTCTTTGTCTTGTTTCTCTTAAGGTTGGTCTCCCTTGTTTGGGATCGGTGCCAACATCTACATATTTTTTACCTTTGCAGTTCTTTTTCTTTGGGGTAACCCATTCTTCCTATTCATTACTACTACCATTTTGTCCTATTTCACCTGTTACTAAATAATTGCTCACTTGGTCACCAACTTCCAAAGCATGGAAAATATGTGTTTAAATGTAAGGTTGCTTCTCCTTCAGTAACTACTATTTCTAGAGTTATTTTCACCTACCAATCTCTTGACACTTTGCCTTCTGCATTATCCTAATCTATTAGTTGGACACATATTTCTCCTTCCTCAGACATATTGTTCTATTGATCTAAAGGGTTAACTATGTCTATTATAGCCTTCTGACTATCACTGTCTAAGACCTTATTATTTTCCTCTAAGACAGCTTTTTCCCCATTACCAGAAACCTCCTCTTTGCCCACCTTATCCCTTACCTTTTCAATATTATCAGGGTTTTTTGTATTACCCCCATTCCCTGACTGCCAAAATTTCTAAGTTTGTGAGACTGATCCTCACCTTCAACTGAGAAATCATCTTTCCTTCTTGTTTGCTTCACCTTACATTGTGTCATTATATGTCCCCTTTTTTTACATATTTGATAGAAAGTGGTAGCATTTTCATATATGATCGACTGAGTCCAAGTCCCATATGTAGATTTTAACTCTATAAACATGGGGAGGGTCTAGTTAATCTCAACATTGACACACAATCGAGCATACACACATCTAGATTGTGTTTTGGTTGTATGATCTATAATGACGTATTGGCCAATAGAGTTGCCAATAGCTGTAAAGAAATTTCATCCTAAAATTCTAATGGGAACCCTGGTAATCTTACCCAAGTAGGAGTAGACTTACTGAGGTCTGAGTTGGGGTCAAATCCTAGTTTCCATGAACACAATGCAATCGAATGTGGACCATATAGCCATGGTCCTCTAGCAAGAGTAGCTATCATATCCTCTCTATTCGTAAATCTAAATAGGAATAAGCCTCTTGCCATATCCGTGATCGAAACACTACCTTTAATTCTCCATCTAGACAAAACCCATTTCCTAACCATCTCAATATTAGGATAGAAGGAGAAAAACTTACCTACCAATGCAAGGTCCATGGATGCCATGATTTCCTCAACTAGATCATTTGGGATAGTCAGGGCCATATCCTCAGTGGAATTCTTTTTGATAGGGAGGCTCGACATGTTTTTAGTGGAACATGTCTTTTCACCTATTAATGCTTTCTTCTATCCGTTAGAGGGAATGTCCTTAATCAGATTTAAGTTTAGGTCCCCAGAGGCACTGCCATTGATAGTGGCCTCCATTGGATCTATGATCACTCTGGTCGCACTTAGAGGACCCTACAAGGTGGGAAAAAACTAGTTTCAAATTTTCTGCTCCATGCTTCTATTCTCAACCTTTTCAACTCTTTATGTTAATATCTATCACTCCCTTATATGTTACTAAATGATGATCGTGGAACTCTCCAATAAGAGGAAATTTAAATAAAATGGAATCACAAACACAATCTTGAGGAATAATACAACTAATTTTGGTTGACTAGTCATGAACAAAAAAACTTTGGTTACAAACTCATGAACTCCCTTCTCCAACTTATGAAAATGACTATAATATTACTACAAACTAAAGCTAAGTTCTTATAAATAACAAAACATTTATTTTGTTTCTATTAAAACATGTAATATTTAATCTCAAATATAATTTTTAGATTTAAAATTCAAAGAAAACTGAAATACTTTTAAGGAAGATTAAGAAGTTGTGACTTGGAGTTAATTAAAGCTTGAATAGAAGATTGTTAGTGTCATGCCCAAAAATTGACATAGCATAAATACACATAAAAATAGGCCAATGTTTTTTTTATATATAAATGTACAACACATTCTACACAACTACATTTTTCATTGGATCACCATATCCTTTAATAATCATAGTTGTATTATCTACACCCAAAATTGGTCAAGCAATCACACATATCATGTCTTTTCATAGTCATATCATAGGAGAATCTAACTGGAGAATATGAACCTTGTTCACATTAGCCATGTCCTTATTTTACTTATCTTGGTCTTGATTATTAATTTTATCACCTCTTTGTTATCTCAATCAACTAACCTATACCTCAAGGTTAGTCTCAACCTATTTTTTTAAGTCCCAGATAATACAATTTTGTAGGACTACAACACCTGATGTTGTTATCCTTTTTGATGCTATTACCCAATGGTCATTTTTTCTTACTTAATGGATCCTAAACCCTTTTTAGCCCTTCCCTTAGGTTTTATTTAGATTTTTTGATGTCAGTTAATGTGAATAAATCTCTCAAATTAAAAATAAAGAGTGTCTTATATAAAGGACTTCACAAGGCATTTTATAGTTAGCACTTACTATTTTGGCACATTTCATAATTAAAATAAATCAATAGTATAACTTAGCATTCTGCATCACACATAGACTTTCATTCTTGATCAAGGAAGGGCCTAGGTGAAAGTCATTCTTGCATCTACCATGCATGTTGATTATGAACATTCCCTAAGGGAGAACTACATTTGATTTGATACCCTAGCTTGAGGGTTAAAATAGGTAGTGATCAGGATAGCAGGGGTTCTAGATCATGCAATCATTCTTCCCCTAACCTAGTTTTCCCCCTCTTGCTTTTGATGCATTTATTATTTACCTTTGTGTAGATAGATACAAGGTTTGGAGATTGAAATAGACCTATAGTGAGCTATGTTGACTTCTATCCTTCAAATTCTTTTACATAGGCTCACATTGAGGCAATAAAAAAAACCTAAAAGTCTCAACTCTCCTAGATAATAGTGGCAAAGCTAGACTATAGCACTGGTGCCATTCTTGTCAACTTTTAACACTCTTGTCCAATCATAAAAAGAAGGCTAGATCTACATTCAAGACAATGTCTCAGTCCTAAATATCAATTTTTATCCCCTGAATTATTCATTTCAATCCATTTTTAGATAAGTTCATTTCTATTTCTCATGTAAATTATTAGATAAAATTACGTATTTTTCCATAGTAAACTAGATTTTTTCCCTCACTCTAGACCCCTTATTATTTAGGAACTAGACACTAGTTTTCCAAAAATAAAGATAAATTTACCACAATCTAGTGATCATCCTCAATTTTCCTTTAATGCTCAATAGGGTCAATGATATGTTGCATCTCACAAGGAGTTTTAAAGTAAAAAATACTAGGATTCAGTGCCCTACTCATGATAATGAAAGGCATTATACCTTACACATGTATATATAAAAAATAAAACTTCAAAATTAACTCAAAGTTATTTAAAATTAAAATTTTAGGTGCATATAAACATTTAATTCAACTGACTATATAATATAAATAAAATAGATACATTAAAAAATGAAATTATCTTTTACCATTTGTCACCTTTGTTAGTCAATTGAACATGAGTATCAAATGTCATTAAAAACTCCTTCATAGATAATATATTCACATTATTCATTTGTATAAATAATAAGGAAATTTATTAAAATAAATCCATATTTATACTTATTAAAAATAATTTATAAGTTCTCACACCTCAATAAGTTATTGCATAAATGAAATCACATTAGCAATGCCAATATCTGCTCCCACCATATAAATGGAGGAGTCTCAAATGAGTTCAACAATTAAACAAACAAAATATCATCATTAGTCTAGAATATATATAAAATTACATGCATATACATAAATGATAACTTATAACATTCAAAATTACCTCTGTATATATACATCAACCAAGTAGCTGTAGAAATATATGAGCTACAAGACGGTTCACAATCTAAATAGGAAAAATATGGTATTGTATCCTATTACAACCTAAAAAATACATATATATTATTGTAATTTATATGTAAAATAATTATTATCTTTTAAATACTATTTATAATTTAACAGGACCAACAAAAAAATTACATCAAATTTAAAAGATAGTTGCAAAGGTTCAGGCAAGATTTCCAAACCAAAAGTATGTTTCAAAAAATCATTAATCAAAACCATATCATATATCTAATTATAAATAGCACCATAATTAGTTTACATTAAATCCTTCTCCTCATCTAAAGGTCTAGTGCATATAACACCATAGGATCTGCATTAATGTGGTTGAGTAATAATGTTAGTTGGACCATCTCTATATCCACTCTCATAAGTATTAGTATGGGAAAATTGGCTCATATTTACACGAGGGTGTCAATAAGTTCCTTAAGTGCATGTAAACTATCAATCTCTATAACATACTTCACTTTAGAGGGGATTATCTCAGGCTAAAGTGGTTATTTGATAAATATTCTCATAGTTGATTAGACACATGATATGCACCCAACCTATCTTGTCAAAAGCCTTTTTATTGGCCTTAAAACTCTTAATAATAAAATTAATATAGAATTTCATTTAGGATATTAAACTTTCAATAAATTTTCCTCAGAAAATATGAAGGAACCTCATTGTTGTTAGAAGGTGGGACATCAAAAACCATTCACCATTAGTCTCAAAAATTCTTTCTCATCAATTTATGGTAGTATTAGTGGATTGGGAAATGTTTGAATTACATTAGAAGTGGCACATTAGTTTTTGTATTAGTGAATAATGAGCAATTTATTATTTTTTCTCTCAAACCAACTACTAACAAATTTGTTATCATAGTAGGAATTACATCTCTCTATAATATTCTCATCTATCAATTTGACATGTTACCAAATCAAGTTCACCTATAGTAATGACTCTAATGTATCTTCCAAAAAAGTATGGTAGGGGTTGGCGTAATGAGGATCCCTCATTGACCTAATTAATTCCTCAATCTCTATTTTTTATATTATATTTGTGAGCAAATCCTCTTGATTACATGAGGGTTCTTATGGAATTGTAGGAGGGTTAAAAGGCTTTATGATTTTTTATCTTCGTCTTCATTTCCCACATTTTATTCTAGATTTTAGTCAATAATACACAAACATCTGATAGTTATTTCTATTTTGAGTTTTAGTCAAATGAAACAACTCATATTTACAATCCATAGTTAGAGATCTACATTTTTAGGAATTCTTGGATGAAACTAAATTGCTTAGGAAAATAAAATAATATATTATTTTTTCTCAAAAATGAGCAAACAAAAAAAAAAAAATGAATTTCCATTATTAATTGGCTATTTAACCCATACTAAAACAATGAATTGAGAATATGAAATAAAGTGTTTTTAACATCTATAAAAATAAAATAAAAATGCAGCTGACTGCAAGTACATGAAAACATACATCTTATTATACATTACAAAAAAAATGATAATAAGGCCATGGTATACAGTCAAAAAAGAACTAGTATTAGAATGTTATTGAAATATAAAATTTCCATTCTTTTCTACAAAAATTGATGAACCATTCTCTAGCTCACTTTGCAGCACCTTCATTTATAAAAATATCTGCCAAAAATCATATCTCACAGTCAAACTTCACAATTAAAATTAGTAAGCAATCTATTCTTAAACTAAAACATTTCCAAATTATTCTATTTCCAAATGAACCAAATGATATGGAGAAATAAACTCACTGTTAATAATCTACAACGTAGATTCATTGGTGTTAAAATAATTTTATCTTAATTTTATTTAGTTCAATAGAAAAATTATGCAAGACTAGCTTGAATTATAGCTCCAAATACATCATAGTTAATTAAAATTTGATTTTTATTTTATTATTATATAATTTTTATGTAAATAGTTCATATAATATTTATAATATGTATAAAAACATGTAAATATACTCTCACTCATCATCACATGTCTAGTCATGATACCCTTTATTAAATACCAAATCAGACCAAATATTTATTGACACTAAAACTATTAATAGCATGTCAAGATTAATCATTAGATCATCTTGGGATATACTATTTAATCATAAAAATTCCCTTGAAAATATTTTCAAGAGATATAATTAAATCTTGTGTTTCATCTATAATTTATATAATCTTGATAAATGAAGTATTTGTGATTCTTGTATTGAAATATTTTTTCAACAGTAAAGTTATTTGGATTACTTTCCTATTTAAATTTAATTGATTTTGCATGGATGTGATTTGGCCATGTATTTTCAACCCCATTATTGGGATTTGAAGTTGAATTACTTATTTTTTGGCTTAAATGTTTAACCCTGACTTTACATGGAGATATCACACCTTGCTGTCATGATTGAAAAGTTAATATTTATAGATTGGTATGGTGTAGACTGCTTATGCCCTCACATAACCAAAATTTAGATAAGCACACAAAATCCTTTCCTAAGATTTCATTGAGTTAATAGGTATGGTTTTGTGTCACTTATTTCAATTACCATTTTGGGGTCGAATTTGTCTCCAAATATTAGTTTGTAAATTCAAAAAAGGTGACTCACTCTCATAGGTATTTGAAGTGATGAATTAAATTATCTTAAAGGTATTCCAAGGGAGATAAAAATTTAAATTCAAATCCTTATTAGACAATTTTCTTAAGTTACATCTTCAAAAAATGTGGATGAAACTCCACTTATTATGTAATATCATATTATTTATAAATCATTACCATCATTTCTAAAGTTACATGATCATAATTTTACTTCTATTTCCATATTTGAACTTATATAATTTTCATTGTATGTCTTATATTGGATTGTTTAATATTTTATAATTTTGATGATCCCCTAGATGTGATCTAAAACCCATGGTAAGAGACCCATCAAGTGTAATTTTTTGGGACTCCTATAAGTCCTAAAGATTATATCTCAAGGAAAAGCATATGTTAGTAGAATTCCTATGACCCTAGTGGAAATCACAATATGCATTCTCATCATATCCCCATGGAAGATGTTTATTCATATCAACCTCTATAGGTGTAGGGAGAGATATGAGTTGATACTCAGCTAGATTTGTAATAAGAAGCATTAGAGGCTTTGTGAATCTAGTAATTTTTTTGCATGGTGCATTATATAATATATCTCATTGTGGCACTGCCATGTTCATTATTTGATTGGTACCACATTTTGGTTTATTTAGTTAAACTTTGTAATATGATTTGATCTTAAATTTTGTATTGGATGAGGCCAATATAGTGGCCCCAAAATTTATCTTATTTAATATAAGGAGTTTCATTTCTCAATCATGCTCAGGGTCACCTAGTTGTTTTTAATAAATAGGAAATTTTAGTGCCATAAAGTGTGATGGAAAGGGATGAAATGATACCTCTAATGTAATAAGGTTATACAAGACATATTGTGAATCAAGCACATAATTTAGATGCCTTTTAGGTGTTCTTATCAATGAGAGATTTTTTTTCCTCCAATACTTTAATCATTTGTAATGAGGATTGTGAAAAAACCCCACCTTGGTTCCTTTACCTTAATTTACAAGATTTTATCTCAAATACAAATCTATATCTAAAAACATCTATAAAAGGAAAGTCTACATAATAATATATGTAAATCTATTTATAGTCATACTATGAAAAATAGAAATTGTTCTTGTGATAGATGGAAATGATCTTAGTCATCATAGAATGGACCAATCAATCATTATAATGCCTTAGAAATGCTTTCCAAATGAGTCTGTAGATAAAAATGGAATTGATCATCTTGGGATGTACCAGTTAATCATCAAATTTCCCTTGAAAAGCTTCCCAAATAAGTTTGTTTCTATTTATTGGAATGAAATTCCCTAAATTATATAAATCTACATTTAGATATAATTTATAAATAGAAAGTCTCTATATAGAAATACCATATATAATAAGTGTTCTAAGGTATTTTAAAATGGCATTGATCTTCTTGGGATGTACTACTTAATTATAAAAATGCCCTTGAAAATATTCCCAAGAGATATAATTAAATCTTGTGTTTCATTTATAATTTCTATAGTATGATAAATGAAGTTTTTTTTATTCTTGTATTGAAATTTTTTTTCAAGAGGAGTAAATTTATTTGGCTTACTTTCTTGTTTAAATTTAATTGATTATACATGGATGTGATTTGGATATGTATTTTAGGCTCCCTTATTGGGCTTCAAAGTTAAAGTACTTATTTGTTGGTTGAAATGTGTAACCCTAACTCTACATTGAGATATCACACCTTATTGTCATGAATGAAAAGTTAATGTTTATATATTGGTATGGTGTAGACTAATTTTTCCCTCACATAGCCATAATTTAGATAAGCACACAAAATCCTTTCCTAAGAGGTCTTTTAGTTACTAGGTATGAATTTGTGTCACTTATTTTAATTAACATTTTGGGGTTATTAATTTCCAAATAATAGTTTATAAATTCAAGAAAGGTGATTCACTCTCATAGGTATTTGAATTGGTGAATTAAATTATCTCAAAGGTATTCTAGGGGGCCTAAAAATTATGTATTCAAATCCCTATTAGAAAATTTACCTATGTTACATCTTTAAAAAATGTGCATGAAACTCCACTTACTATGCAAGATCCTATTATTTATAAATCATTACCATTGGTTCCAAAGTTATGTGATGATAATTTTACTTTTATTTCCATTTTTAAACTTCTATAATTTTCATTATATGTCTTGTAATGGATTATTCAACATTTTATAATGATGATGATCCCCTAGATGTGATCTAATATCCATGGTAGGAGACCCATCAAGTGTAATTTGTTGGGACTCATATAAGTCCTAAAACTTATATCTCAAGGAAAATCATATGTTAGTAGAATGCCTATGGCCCTGGTGGAAATCACAATATGCATTCTCATCATATCCCTATGGAAGAGGTTTACTCATATCAAACTCAATAGGTGTATGGAGATATATGAGTTGACACTCATTTAACTTTGTAATAAGAAGCACCAAAGGCTTTGTGAATCTAGTAATTTTTTTGCATGGTGAATTTTGTAATATAGCTCACTATGGCATTGTCATGTTCACTATTTGATTGGTATCAGATTTTGGTTCATTTAGATTAGCTTTGTAAGATGGATTTATCTTAAATTTTTTATTGGATGAGGCCAATCTATTGGGCCCAAACTTTATCTTTTTTAATGCAAGGAGTTTCATTTCTTGTTCATATTTAGGGTTATCCAATTGTTTCTCATAAGTAGGAAATTTCATTGCCATAAAGTGTGGTGGCAAGGTATGAAATGATACCTCTAATGCAAGAGGGTTACGAAATATATATTATGAATCAAGCACATAATTTGGATGTCTTCTAGGTGTTCTTCTCAATGAGATAATTTTTTTCCTCTAATGCTTTAATCATTTGTAATGAGGATTATGAAAAAGGCCCACCTTGGTTCCTTTACCTTGATTTACAAGATTTTGTCTCAAATACAAATATATATCTAAAGACATGTATAAAAGGAAAGTCTACATAATAATATATGGAAATTTATTTATAGACATATTATATAAATTGAAAGTGTTCTTGTAATAGCTGTAAATGATCTTAGTCGTCATAAAATGGACCAATCAGTCATTAGAGTACCTTAAAAATGCTTTTGAAATGAGTCAGCTGAAAAAAGAATTGATCATCTTGGGATATACTAGTTAATCATCAAAATTCCCTTGAAAAGATTCCCAAATGAGTTTATTGTTATTTTATTGAAATGAAATTCCCCAAACTATACAAATATACATTTAGATACAATCTATAAAGGGAAAGTCTATATATAGAAATATTATATACATTAAGTGTTTTGAGGTAGCTAAAAATGGCATTAATCATCTTGGTATGTATTATTTAACTATAAAAATTCCCTTGAAAATATTTCCAAAAGATATAATTAAATCTTGTGTTTCATCTATAATTTCTATAATCTTGATAAATCAAGTTTTTATGATTCTTGTGTTGATTTATTTTTTCAAGAGAAGTAAAGTTGGTTGGCTTACTTTCCTTTTTAAATTTAATTGATTTTGCATGGATGTTATTTTGACACATATTTTTTACCCCATTATTGGGCTTCTAAATTTGAAGTACTTATTTGTTGGCCAAAATGTTTAACCCTAACTCTATATTGAGATATCACAACTTGTTGTCATGAATGAAAAGTTAATAGTTATATATTGGTATGGTGTAGACTGATTATACCCTCACATAACCATAATTTAGATAAGAACACAAAATCATTTCCCAAGAGGTCTTTCAATTACTAGGTATGTGTAGAGTGTTTTTTTACTCTACGTCATATTTAATTTTTTTGGTTGAGCACTGCAATTTTGGTTCTGATACACCTTAGACGTAGCGGTAGAGTTTTGAAGCAAAGGGCGGGTTCATTTTTGCCTAAGTGTCAAAGTGCGGTGGAAGCTACCAAGTGTCACTCTCCGAGCACAGATCTCCTTTTTCCCTTTTGTTTTTGTTGTCTCTTTTTCCCCTAAGTATTGAATTCGAGTGGAATCCACCAAGTGTCACTTTTTGAAGCTCAAAGCCAGCCAGCTAGCATCTTTCGAGCCCCTTTTTGTGACTTTTAGAAAGACCACAGAATGTGCCACATATCTAGTAGTAACTAAGTGGAACACTCCATGTGTCAACATCCATGTCTCATAGAAGCATCTGCATTTCATTCTTTTTTTATAAAGACTTTCGACGAGCTAAGCAATAGAGAAAGTGGAAAGTGCTAGGTGGCTGTCGCAGGTGGCCCTGAACTACCTTTTAAGAAGAAAGCAAAAGCCTCCACATGTTAGCATTTAAAGGATGCCTGGCTTCATGATTTGATTCAATGTAGAAAGGCATCATTTTATTTTGCTTAAGTGTCATGAGGAAGCAGAAGCTACCAAGTGTCACTCTCTGAGTCCCTTTCTTACTCCATCCCTGGGAAAAGTGGAAGGTGCCACATACCCCTAGAAGGAGAAGTAGAAGATGCCACATATCTTCCCAGGAGTAGTAGAAGCCACCATGTGTCAACTTCTGAGGGACCACCTTCGAGCCTAATCACCAAATAAATATTGTGGTGGGTCCTGAGTGTTACTTCAAAGGACTGTGGAAGCACCAAGTGTCAACAAGCAAAGCTTGCCACCTACATCTATCCCATTCTTAAGAGTTGCTAGAGCAAGGAATGTGGTGAATTTTGTTTTGATAAAACTACAAATTATCGATGAAGAAGATTGTGATAGGTGTCAAAGGAGAAGAATTCTTGAGTAAAATATAGAAAAGTGGAAAGTGTCATTCTCTGATGCCCTCTGGACAAAAAAGGATAATTTTCATGGATTAACTAAGTGTCTTCGTGTATGTCTATCTGTTATAGTAAATATGGAGGGAAACTCAGCGAGAGTTATTCCTGGTAGATAGAACAGTGCACTAGGTAGATTTTTGGGGCTTGCAAGCATTTAAGCACCATCTATATGTCCCCTTTAGGCAGAGGTAGAGTAGACAGTTGAGCAGCGAAACAAGTGATGGAATGAGGAATTTCAAGCATGAAGAGGGGTACTAGACATTAATTGCCATGCCACAGTCAAGGTAGTTCTTGATAAGACTAAGATGCATCCAAAGCATTAAAAGTGTTATTTTTTGTCCCCTATGGGTGAAGGATGGAATAGACTTGTGTGGGAAAGAGAGTGATGTAAGGAGACATCTGAGGCTATATAAGAAGAATTATAAAATCAAATGAAAAGGGGGGATTTTTCTGATAGTTTAGACTTTCTATAGTTTTTGACCAGTAATATTATTTGCTCTTGTCTCAATTTTCTTGAATTGTAAAGTTGATATAACTGTGCATGTTTTTGTGCCTTTTATGTGCTAAATGAATTAAGAAGATTAAGCTCCATGCCTTGGTTGGTGTTATCTGTGTCATTGTCAAAGTAGTCTATACTGTAGATTCTCTGGAGTTGTGATTAGGAATGTCATTTGCTTTTGTCTCATTTTCTTGAGTTGGAAGGTTTACATAACTGTACGTGACTTCTGTGCCTCTTATGTGATTGGAAGATTTTGTTAAGAAGATTGAACACTATGCCTTTGTTGACATTCTCTATATCTCAACAAAATAATTCCTTGTTGCGAGCCTCTATTTTTGTTATTTCAATCTTTTACATTGATCATGCACTTGTCTGCTCTTAAATGTAATTAAATCCTATAATAGTCTCACTATGCTTAGGTTAGGATTAGGATTACACTCAAGTGCATTGCCATAGTTAGATTTCAATCCCTACATTTACATTTTTTTTAATCTCCTATCCCTTTTCCCTAGCACCCAAAACAAAGAAGAGACCAGCTTCTCTAAAATCTGGAGGTTGTTTCAAGCTGCATCATCTAATAGCTTGAAACTTCCCATTATTTATTGATTAAGATCAAGTGCAATTTTAAGTCATCAACAGTTTTTGGCATGCCCGATGGGACCGATCTTTTAAGGAGTTGAAGAATTTTGGTGTGTTCTTCAGCCAATTAGCCTTTGGAGGTTTTTAGCAACACCAACAATGGTTCTGAGTCAAATCAGTAGGTCAAGCAATCCTAGTATCATTAAGAATCACCTTTTGGTATGTATAATTCAATTACTCATAGCTATGGGTCTTGTTCTCCTTCATATATTTTTAATCAAGAACAAGCTTCTCTTGGATTCATGTCAAGTAACGAGGATGCAGATTGTCATGAGCTATACCAATCTTATGACCAATCTCCCCAATATGTCGCATCCCATGCTCAACCTAATCTTATTTTCACCTTCAAAAAAGCATAGCTGGGATTTAAAAAATATGTGTTAGAGCATAACAGCAGAAGAGGATATGGCCAAGAAATTCCTAGTCATGTCATCCATCAAGTAAGGGATGTGCTAGATCTAATTAAAAGTGAGTGGGATCCCATTGAAAGGGAAAATTGGAAAAGGCTTACATATGAGATGCTAGATGTGTGTGAATTGATTGCATTTCTAGAAGAGAAGTTAAACATTCACGAGAGACAGCCTTACCAAGTCTATCAAAATGCCTATTCACCACCACAAATTCTAGATCAGGTATGCACCACCCCTATTCATGAGCAAGGTCAAACCTATTAAAATAATTTCCCCAATAATGCAGAGTCTATGATAGTAGCAAGGGAAGACCAATAATGTAGAGTCTATGATAGTAGCAAGGGAAGAGGACCCCAAACTCTCACTTTCCTCTCAAGTCCCTTCCACCCTTACTCAAGAAGCTTCTTGTTTTTCATCACAACCTTCTTCTTTATCCCTTTTCAAAGAATAATATATTATGGAGGAAGCAAATGAGTATGTTGAGGAGTACACTCAATTCATGGCTAGATAGGAAGATTCCATAAGTATAGATAAGGAGGAAATCACCTTAGGTACTCCCTGTGTTGAACAAGAGGACAAGTCACAAGCTTTCATCTTAACTTCTAATGAGGAAGAGATCATATCTAAATTTTTTCTCACTTTGTAAGAAGATATGGAAGAATATGGACACTCCCTTGAGCAAATCATTGAGACAGGTAACGCTACCCTTCAAGAAGGCTATGAACTGGCCAAATATGGAGAAGACAACTGTGAGACTCAATTGAGTGTGCAAAAGGGATACCAGCTTTCAAATTCATCCTTTCAAGAGGATGAAGTCATTAAGGAGCATGATGATGAAATAAACCTAGAATTTAAAGGAGATAAGCTGAAAGATAATGGATATTAGAAGGCACCAAGTGAACAACCAATAGCCAATGATTTCTTGATGACACATGACAGCATGAAGAACCAGTATTCGATGGGCTTTCAAGGACAAGAAGAGCTTATGGATGTCAAAAACATGTTCGACTCAGACTCACTCGAATGTAGGTAGATCTATGTGGCCAGTGCAGAGGACATTTCATCAAAGATATACCCATTGTAATCACTGGTATGGCAACATAAGTTGGCTTGTCATAAAGAAGACGTTGGAAAGTTTGTTTTTGATCTCAAAGGGAAATAAGGATATTCAATTAATGTAGTTAGGTAGTTTCCCATTCCCACATTGTTTTTTTTATTTTCCCACTTTTCTTTTAAAAATAAGCATTTTAAACATAGAGTTAGTGTCTTAGAAACTTTAATTCCTTTAAATTTTGCCACATTAAATGCTTCCCCAAATCTTTCAAGATCTCTAAGGTACCTTTCACTGCATAATGTGTCCATCTCACTATTTCCTGAAGATTGAGTAGGATTTGCTAATGGTCATCCAAATTTAATGTTATTTGGGACTTGATAGGCCCATAAATATTCCTTAGCAAGTTTTAAAGTTTAAAAACTCTCAAGCATTCCTACACCTGTAAAAAATATCCTGCTCATTGTGATTATTTGCACCTAGTAAAAGTTTGCTTCAACGAGTGTGTTTCTATCTTGCACAATGCTCATACCAGGTATTATACAAGAGATATAGAGATGGCAAGAGCATCATCTTCACAACAAGGAATAGGGACACCTAGATATCTCGATAAGTTACTGGCTAGTAAATCATATGCTATAGCTCCTACATAACCACCAAGAAGCTATCCAAGAACAAAAACCCTAGGAATCGGTCACACTAGTGACCCTTCAAAGGTAAGGGATTATGTAGATGGAATCGTGGACCCGATCTTACAAAGGTCCAGTAGCAAGAACCTTAGAGAAGGGGCACACCAAAGGTGTCTACAAAGAGCTAGGGCAAGGCAATATGAGATGTCTAAAATGAGGATATGGACCTCAAAACTAGCTCAATTCATTCTCCCAACTGTGCATCCATGCCCTGATGTGATCAAATTATGCACAGACTTACTCCATCCACAATATTGCACCATCTAATAAGGCCCCTTCATGCTGCAGATCACCCCATAAGCTATCAGGGACATGCTTGCCCTGTAATACAATAGTACCACCACCTTCCCCGCCATTGATAGGATGTAAAAGATGTGGGTGAATGTCAACACTCAAATAAGGTTTTTGAGGTTTGAGTTACAAATGGTTTATGGGGATACAATGGTACCCATGCTCCCGACATCAAGAACTCAATTCACACCAACTAGCCAAGATGTGTTGTCAATGATGGCTCTCATCTTTGGCATGAAGGATGACATAGTGGTATGTGCTGAGCAAATGGCTATCCTTTTCTGACTGAAGACAATCAATAAAATGTAGGAGTATTGACTCAACTTCTCTAAGCACATTGCCTTCTCAATGGTGGAACAGCTAACCCAATTTAGGTCAAAAGGGGTATTTAGGTATTCCTCCTTTTTGTTCCATCTTATACTACATCAGAACCCTAACCTTTTCACCCACTATATGAATTTGAATTTGTATGACCCATATTTTGACCCCCAAAGGACCATTCATGTGTCTGCATGGACACATGTTTTATCAAAAACTAGTGACCCATATGATTTTTGGGAACTATTCATTACCCATGTTCTTCATTGCCTTAGCCCTGAGCCTATCATAAATAGGTTATTCCCAAGTGTCACAAACCTCCTGGTCAATTGCCCAATCCCGTGTGACTTCTATTTTAGGTCCCATCACATGATTATAAGGGTCCATGGATTTTGTGGAGAAATAATATTGCTACCAAAGACCTTAACTCTTAGGTTATCATTCCTAGAAGTTGTTAGATAGGTATTTGTAGTTGATAATGAGTATGGTTCTAGAAAGAAGAAAAGGAAAATATACAATCTTTCATGGATGGTAGGCAACATAAGCCTAGAAGCTAGAGAAGCTAAAATTGTGCTGCTAAGGAAGCTAGCCTTCTTAGGGTTCCTATTAGTTAAGGACAGATAGGTTTATGACCCAGCTGATTACATAGCTTTTGTGGTGAGTACAAATAAGATTGGAGTCAGGATCGTACATGAAGGCCACCCTTTTTGGGAGACCAGGAAAAACCTTGTAGAAGATGCCCCTAGTCTCTATGTTGAACTGACAGATTTGCCCCTACCACAAAATAGGCCATAGGAAACCTTTTATGATAAATAGAGGGATTATGATCCCAAAGTCATGATGACCTCTGGTTTGAGAAGGATGTTGAGGAATAAGGGTTGGGATGCAGAGAAGATTGAGGCCTATTAGAAATATAGGCAAGAAATTTCCCAAACCACCCATGCTTTCAAAGGCATAGAATTAGATGAAAGGTGGGAAGAACTATGGGATGAGTGGCATCCCTCCCCTACATTTAGCTTAGAAACAAGCCAATTACCAACACTCAGGATAGAGCAAGAAGCTAAAGCAGGACCAAGCTAGCAACCACAGACTTTAGAGCAAGCTACATCTACTATAGAACAACCAAGGAGTGTGGTGTCTTCACCACCAAAATCCTCCCCATCATCAGGAGTGATTGAAGTCCCTAGTTCTCCACATGCACCACTGGCAATAGCAGAGGCAAAAGGGAGGCAAACACAGCCAGAGGCAGAGACATCTAGGAAGAGAAGGAGGGTATAGTTCCATTTGGATTTAGAAGGGGAAGAGGATCCTTCACAGTGCCTAGTATAGAGCACTACAACTTCCCCTTAGGTAAGTATTACTCCCCCTCCCCCTCCTCGCTCTCAGTCTATTCCTTGCCCTGTTGGTATAATGCCTCCACCCAGTCAGATGACACCTCCTACCACTACTTCCATTCCCATTTCACAAGTCACCCCATCATCAGTGCCTTAGGCCCTAACATTACCCCATTTCTCCCCCTTTGTTCCTAGAAAGATGCCCCTACAACTCACCCCTAGCCAACCAATAGCTATCTAATATGCCCTGCCACAAGGGTATCCTTTTGCAGGGGGACATATTGCATCCCCTTCCACCTTCCAGATGTAGGCTAACATTGTTAGGAGGGCAAGAGAGGCCCAGTTGGAGAAGAAGAGAATTAAAGAGAATAAAGCACTAGCTATTCGACACCTATGATCACAATTTGACCCCATCCAATAGTAACTAACAGTGACCCATTTGTCACCCAATGTTGCTAAGCTGAGTGAGCAAATGCAATTGGAGGACTACACGATAAATGCAGTGGCCATTAACATGTCCCTATTCAGGCCCCAAGATAGAGTTGAGTTGTTGACTAAATCCATTTTTGTGGTCACAGTAGATTATTTGAAGAAATAAAAAAGAATACAAAAGATGGAGGCTGATTTGGCCACAAAAAAGGCAAACTATAATAGTTTAGCCAAAGAAATAAACAAGAAAGAAAATGAAATCGCTAATCTGCATAAATAGTTACAAGATACTATTTCCCTCCAGATTCAATGGGTAATCCAAGCCCAGAATGAATCATTAAAGGCAAAGCTCACACTCACAAAAGATGCAACAATAGCCCTAAGGTGGTAGAATGCAACATTGTAGGGAAGAGTCGAAGGACTTCAACTACAAGTTACCCAATCATAGTAAAGGCTACTAGAGGAGCAAAACAAGGCTACAACTTTTCAAGCCTAGTTCTAAGTAGAGCAATAGAGGATGGTGTAACTAACAACTGAGTTGGCTAATAAGCCAAGAGGTGTCAGAGTAGTGTAACTAGAGAAGAATCTCTATGAGTAAGCATGGGAGAGAATCTATTTAGAGATTATCTAGTTCAAGCCATTTCTCACCTTCCTGCTCAACACACAGCAACTATGTGAGAGGGTGGAGAATTCAGTATAAAACACTCTGGCCATGGTCTCAAGAAGAGTCACAGACTCCCATTCATTGCTATAAAAGCTCTACGACATGATGGATGTGATGTTGGTAGCCATGGGGATCCCTGACAGAATGGCCATCATGAAATGGGTCAATGAGGAGCTCAGTCACAATGCCATGGCCAATAGTTGTAGAGAATGTCTCAAAGTCATGAAAGAAGGCATCGGCAAAATGAGACAGCATATTGAAGATCTAGTGTAACTAGGCCTTCTTTCCCCATTTCCAAATGCAAAGATGATGTTGATGGTCGATCAAATTGAACCATTGTTGCTAGCCAAACATAGGGATCAAATAGTTTTCTAGAGCTTGTGGGATGATTCATTAGCCTCAGAGGTCAAAACTATTTTGGTTCTTATTTTTTGGCTGGAATTCAAACTGAAAGCCATGGTCTAGATCTTGCAAACCTTTTCACACAAGGATATCATTAACCTTGATCTAGCTTTCATTGAATTGTAGAGCAAGCAAGGGTTATCTAACCATGAGTGGTTTATCTACCAGACAGCTCTCTTGAAGCTATAGTTTTCACAATTTTGACCTAGCAGGAGTTAGGTTCTTTTCAAGTAGGCTCAAAAGTCCTAGGAGGTCACCAGTAACTGTAGAGTGTTTTTTTACTCTACGTCATATTTAATTTTTTTAGTAGAGCACTGCAATTTTGGTTCCAGTACACCTTAGATGTAGCGGCAGAGTTTTGAAGTAGAGGGCGGGTTCATTTTTGCCTAAGTGTCAAAGTGCGGTGGAAGCTACCAAGTGTCACTCTTCGAGCATGGGTCTCCATTTTCCATTTTATTTCTATTGTCTCTTTTTCCCCTAAGTATTGAATTTGAGTGGAAGCCACCAAGTGTCACTTTTAAAAGCCTAGAGCTAGCTAGCTAGCATCTTTTGAGCCCCTTTTTGTGACTTTCAAAAAGACCATAGAATGTGCCACGTATCTAATAACAGCTAAGTAGAATGCTCCACGTGTCAACATCCACATCTCATAGAAACATCCATGTTTAATTATTTTTTGGCAAAGACTTTTAATGACCTAAGTAGCAGAGAAAGCAAAAAGTGCCAGGTGGCAGTCGTAGGAGGCCCTAAACTACCTTTTTACAAGAAAGTGGTAGCCTCCACATGTCAGCATCTAAAGGACACCTGGGTTCATGCTTTGATTCAACATAGAAAGGCATCATTTTATTTTTCTTAAGTGCCATGAGGAAGTGGAAGCTACCAAGTGTCACTCTCTGAGTCCCTTTCTTACTCCATCCCTTGGAAAAGTGGAAGGTGCCACATACCCCTAGAAGGAGAAGCAGAAGATGCCACGTATCTTCCCAGGAGCAGCGAAAGCTACCATGTGTCAAATTTTGAGGGACCACCTTCGAGCCTAATCACCAAATAAAGATTGTGGTGGGTCTCAAGTGTTACTTCAAAGGACTGTGGAAGCACCAAGTGTCAACAAGTGAAGCCTGCCACCTATGTCCATCCCATTCTTAAGAGTTGCTAGAGTAAGTAACGCGGTGATTTTTGTTTTGATAAAACTACAAAGTATTGAGGAAGCAGATTGCTATAGGTGTCAAAGGAGAAGCATTCCTGAGTAGAATATAGAAAAGCAAAAGTGGCTAAGTGTCATTCTCTGGTGCCCTCTAGACAAAAAGGGAGAATTTTCATGGATTAACTAAGTGTCCTCATGTTCGTCTATCTGTTATAGCAAAGATGGAGGGAAACTCGGTAAGAGTTATTCTTGGTAGATAGAACAGTGCACCAGGTAGATTTTTGGGGCTTACAAGCATTTAAGCACTGTTTATTTGTCCCCTATAGGCAGAGGTAGAGTAGACAATTGAGCGGCCAAATAGGTGATGGAATGAGGAATTTTAGGTGCGAAGAGGGGTACTAGACATGAATTGCCATGCCATAGTCAAGGCAGTTCTTAATAAGACCAGGATGCATCCAAAGCATTAAAAGCACCATTTGTTTGTCCCCTATGGGTGAAGGATGGAGTAGAATTGCATGGGAAAGAGAGTGATGTAAGGAGACATCTAAGGCTATATAAGAAGAATTGTAAAATCAAATGAAATGGGGGGATTTTTTTGATAGTTTAGACTTTCTGTAGTTTTTGACTAGTAATATCATTTGCTCTTATCTCAATTTTCTTGATTTGTAAAGTTGATATAACTGTGCATATTTCTGTGCCTTTTATGTGGCTAAATAAATTAAGAAGATTAAGCTCCATGCCTTGGTTGGTGTTATCTGTGTCATTGGCAAAGTAGTCTATATTGTAGATTCTCTAGAGTTGTGATTAGGAATGTCATTTGCATTTGTCTCATTTTCTTAAGTTAGAGGGTTTACATAACTGTACATGAATTTTGTGCCTCTTATATGATTAGAAGATTATGTTAAGAAGATTGAACGCTATTCCTTTGTTGACATTCTCTATATCTCAGCAAAAGAATTCCCTGTTGCGAGCCTCTATTTCTATTATTTCAATCTTTTACATTGATCATGCACTTGTCTGCTCTTAAATGTAATTGAATCCTATAATAGTCTCACTGTGCTCAGGTTAGGATTAGGATTACACTCAGGTGCATCACCATAGTTAGGTTTTAGTCCCTACATTTGCATTTTTTTTAATCTCCTATCCCTTTTCCACAACACCCAATACAAAGAAGAGACCAGCTTCTCTAAAATTTGGAGGTTGTTTCAAGCCACATCATCCCACAGCTTGAAACTTCCCATTGTTGATTGATTAAGATCAAGCACAATTTTAAGTCATCAACAGTATGATTTTGTGTCACTTATTTTAATTACTATTTTGGGGTCGAATTAATCTCCAAATATTAGTTTGTAAATTCAAGAAATATGGCTCACTCTCATAGGTATTTGAATTGGTGAATTAAATTGTCTCAAGGGTATTCCATAGGGATCAAAATTAAGGATTCAAATCCCTATTAGAAAATTTAATCATGTAATTTAATTAACAAATATAAATAAACTTTTTTAACAAGAATAATTATAATAAATGATTAAAAATTGTAAATATTTTTATATTAAAAAATTATGTTTATTATTTATTTTATTTATGTTTAAATATTTAAATATTTTTATTAAATAATGTATGTTTAAATGTTTAATATGTTTAAATATATAAATATTTTTTTAAATAGTTTTATATTTAAATTTTTATATAAGCTTTTAAATTATTATAGAATTAAAAATTCTTGTGTGTTTTGAAATTAGGGTTAAGTTTATCATTTTTATCGTTCCATTATTTTATCTTTCAATTTTTTCCTCTCCCTTTAGAAGGCAAAAAAAATTATTTTATGGACTATTAGGTTAACTATGGCATTACTGATGGAAGTGTTGACCCCATTTTTCATTGTCATTTATGCAGGTCCTTGTCAAGTATTTAATCTATTTAATGTATAATTTTACTGTATTTGAAATGTGTGATTTGTTTAGCCTTACGTGGCCCTTTTATTCATTATTTTCCACTTTAAGTTATGAAATCATTGGGATTCAAATATACTTGTATTTTTATTATGAAATGTTTGGGATAATGAAATGGTAGAGATTAGAATTTTTTAATGCTTACTTGTATTCAATAGGGACTCAAATGGTGATTGTAAGTGGAAAGTAGACATTTTTTATTTACTATAAGCAAATAATCATAGTAAACAAGTTTCATGATGTGAGATGGTTTCAATGGTTCCACCCTATCTCTATCTCCTCGCATCATTCATCTATTATCTCTAGTCGAGATACTGCAAAAATTTTCCATTTTATACTGAGTTGAAAAGTCATTTTTTGGCCTGTTCTAGATTATTATTTTTTGGGGTGGTGAAATTTTCCCTCATGCTTCTATATTCTTGGGTAGAGGGGTCCTATGCATCATTATATATTTAAAAATTACTTATAAAATATGTTCACCTTAAAAATAGGAGCAACTACTATTTAGGGAGAATTTTTTTAGGGGTGGGAAGTAACAAGGGGATAAATATTTGTATGGTTGATCCTATGTTTTTGGTTGCCAATTATCATTTGCATCCAATAAATTTTTTATTTTTATTTTTCAAATAAAAGTTTTGTAGTAAAATGCTCCTAATTTCTCTCAGCACCATGCATTGGACAAAATTTATAAAATAATGAGACTACTAATAAAGGAAAAAGACTCATATTCTTTCTCCTTAAAAATAATTAGCTATCCCCCAACATGGGACCCCACTCTAGTCTCTTGTGGCACGGATTTTGAGGATTTTAATTTCATCATATCACATGTGTGAAGACCTCTAAACATGAATCATAAAATAAAGCCTAAGCACGCTTGAGGGCACCCTAGGCCTACTTGTACTAGGCATCACAATAATGAACTCTATTACCTAGGCTCCTTATGGTTCTTTGTACTTTAATATAGACTAATGATAGATTTATGATAGATGTGTGATAGTTAGAACTGAGAAACCAATGAAAATTTCATACATATTTTATTTATTTATTTAAAAATGATCTAATCCTATCATTCTCAGAGTAGCCTAAGTTTTCATTTAAATCCATGTGCATGAATATGGTTAAAATGTAATATGATGTCATGTGTATATGGCTTTGATTTTGTTTGTTTACCTCATGTGTGAAGTCTATAAGAGGGATTTTTGATTTTGTATAATAAGAGTGACCCTTTTTGGGAGATATACATCACTCATCCAATATTTATGTGTATCACCTCTGACCCCTATGTTTTCCATGTGATCAGACAATTTTATTTCCTTCCCTATGTACATAGGAAATAGTGAATCCTTTGCATGTGAGGAGGAGAGTCTAAAATTAGTGAATCCTTAAGTAACACCTAACATCAAGATTTGTCCCTCATGGCATGGATTTTAAGAACTATGAATTAGTCATATCACACACATGAGATGAGTTTTTCATTTTGTATAATAAGAGTGACCCTTTTTAGGAGATTCATATCACTCATCCAATGTTTATGTGAATCACCCTAACCCTTATGTTTACCATATGACCAGTCCCTTTATTTTATTCCTTATACACATGGGAGATAGTGAATCCTTTGAATGTGAGGAGGATTTATCCCTCGTGGAATTGATTTTGATAATTTTAAATTAGTCATATCACATTTTTCATCTCTCCCTTAGAAAAACCTTCAAACTTTTGAAATTCCATTATAAACTATGTAGAATTGGAAAATTAGCTATGGGGAAGAAAAAGTTAGAGATAGAGTCTGTGGATGAAATTATGAGAGATGACAGAATTAGGGCTATGTTTGAATCCATTATATTATTAGAATTATTCTAAAAGTTACAAGGGTTTGATGAAACCCTTGTCAAGGATTTTCTCCTCTATTTGAAAGAGAATTCCACCACAGTGAAGGGTATTCAACTTACAGTCAATAGTTAGGTGATTCCAAATCAAAATTAGGCCTTTGTTTAGTATCATCAATGATAGATTTTTAGTTATTTATCTAAAACTAGCTAATGTTAGATAGTTAGGGATGGACCAATCCTCTCATTTAATTCTTGCATAACATGTCCACCCTTGTGAGTAACTAATAATTAATTATTTGCTCAGCCAACTTAACTAGCACTATAATGGGCAACACTTTTCTCCTGTTGATGCACATCTATGTCAAGGATGAAATTATTACAATAGATTAATATATCTTAGTTTATTATGTAGGTCTTGAAAGACCCTAGGGCTTAATTTAGTTTTATAGGAATGATTATGTGGCTACCACCTTTAGTCTATAAGTAGACCCCACTATAGGGACAATAGTAGCTTCATAGTGATAATATATCTAAATTTTCTTCTTGTTATGATCAAAATTGATTTAATCTTGCCAATTATTCCCAAAACTTAAAAAAATAGATGAATATTTATAATGAGCAGTAATCTAATGTGATTTATGTAAAAAAAATCAAAAAGGAAGAAGGGTAGAGTAGGGAAGAAGATTTGCATTTACAATAACAAAGACCAATAGATTTCCTTTAGTTCTTTCCAATAATAGTGAAAATAATACTAACATTCATGAGATTCTAGTGTTGGACTTGAAATATCATAAATGCAGTGGTTATTCTAGGTAAATAAATTCCATATATCTAAAAGGTACATTTAAAATATCTACCTACAAAAAATTATCGTAAACACATATATATATAAGATAGAAGGAAAATAAAGCATACATAAATAAATTTTATTAGAATATTAGAAATCAAAAACTAACAAGATGCATTCAAAATGCTAATATTAGTCTTAACCATCATAAAAATGAAATCATCCATAATTTATAAAGCTTTGATAAACAAGAAGATATGAAAGCAATGAAACAAAGAACAAATTCTAAGAATTCCTCTTTGTATTTTCATTAATTTCACAAAAGTTCTATTCTAAAGTACAAATGAAGGGGATAACCCCTACATAAAGGCTTATTTCATACCTAATATGGTTACATTGGTTATAAATGAATAAAATATATAACATCTATCAGTGGACAAAAGTATCTTATTTTCTAAAAACTAAAGAATATTCCCTATTCAAAAAGGGACTCTTGTACAATATATTGAGCAGAACTTATAACATGACAATCATCAAAGAAAAAAACCCTAACAAATGGTTATCTTGCTCTTAAGGTATTGGGATGGGATCCTACTGATATGGATAATGATGAAGCTCCTAGTGTAGTTGAAGAAGAAGAAATTCCAATAAGGGATAAAGAGGAAGAAGTTCTTGCAGTGACCATCTTTGGATTTCTACTTGCTTTATTCTTAGCTTCTATCTATCCTTTTCATGCCTTGAAGAATTTATTGTAATCAATGTCAATTAGTTTCAAATATATAATGGATTCCTTTAGTAATTTGATGGTGCAACCTAACATTACATTTTTCTTGTTCGAGAGAGGTCCTATAGCATCATTGATTGCCATTGCCTTTTCCTACAACCTCGTTTAACATTACATTATGATTTTTCAAGAGACGTACTATCATAGATAGAAGTGAAGCCCATTTCTCATCTACATGACCTATGTATTTAACCCCATGCAACTAATTCATCATGGTTATCCCATTTATAATCCATTTTTGAATTGGATGATGGGGATTTAGCTAATTTTGGTCTTACATACAAACTTTCCTTTTTTCTCAACCTAGTCTCTCAAAAATTTCTTAATATCATGTGTTTAGAGCCATTGAGTAATAGTTTCATGATTTTATGAAATAGTTGAAGGAAATAAAGCAACATGTATAAACTTTGTTAGTATAGTAGGAAACACAAACTAACATGATGTATTGAAGACACTACTTTCAGACTTAACCATTAAAAAAATGAAATTATCTATCATTATAAAATCTTGAGAAATAAGAAAATATGAAAGTAATGAAATGGTGAATAAATTTTAGTAATCATTCTCTCTATTTGGATTAATTTCAAAAAAGTTATACTCTAAGTATAATTGAGGGGGGAAACCCCTATATATAGGCCTTTTTCATGCCTAAGACAGTTACATTGGTTGCAAGAGAACCAAATACATGATATTTTTTAGTGGATAAAGTCCCTCATGTCCTAAAAACTAAAGAATATTCCCTATTCAAATAGGGGAATATTTTACAATACATTGAGGGGAATTAAAACATGACATTCATCAAAAAAAGACCTGATAAGTGGCTATCTCACTCCTGAGGTGTTAGTCTAGGATCTTTCCAGTGTGGATGATGATTAAGCTTCCATTGTAGTAGAGGATGATAGTGAAGCCATGGCAACTAAAGATGGAGTGCTTCATAGTGTGGCTAAAGAAGATATTCCAAGAAGGGTCATGGAGGAAAAATCTCCTATGGTGACCATCTATCACCTACTACTTGCTTGATTCTTAGCTTCTATTTTTCCCCTTCATGCCTAAGAGCATCTCTTGTAATCACTATCAATTAACTTCAAACCAATAATAGGTTCCTTTATCAATTTTATGGTGAGACCTACCATTATATCATGTTTTCTCAAGAGAGGTTCTATATTCTCATTGGTTTCTAAAACTTTTTCTATTATTTGATTGGTAGATGCTCCCAAGTATACGATATCTTGCTCAAAAGTCACTCCTATAGCCATGGCCTATTTCCTAAAATTGGTAATAAATTTTTTTAACTAGGATTTGAAAGCATCCTTGATGACAATGGAACCATCCTTGTTAGCAAGGTACATTATCTCAACCTCTTTAACAAAATTTATGACTCTATCACCATTCTAGGTGACCTACTAGCTTAGGGATCTCATTTCATCAATACACTAGTTTAGATCTTTCCTTCTTCCAATTATATATGACTAAATATTGCCCAAGTCCTCTAATGGGATCAAGTTCAAGTCTTTAAACTTTTTCATCCTAATCAACTTTACTAAGTTGATTACCTTGTTATCATACATCCCATATGCACCTTATACCTTCAGAATCATGTTATAGACCTTGTCCCCTTTTACTTTATAATGGGCCAAAGTATTTAATATAATAAACATTACCTTCAAAACCCATTCCACCTTGATTATGGTCTCCTCTAGTAATGTGGCTTTGTGTTATTGTTCTAAATTACTTAATCTCTATTACATTATTTATACTCATTATGTAGCCACATCACCATATGCCTTTGGATTCAAGAGGGGGTCCTCTTCATACTATTTCTATTAGCCAGGACTAGTTCTTTTCTTATTGGTCAACTCAAACAGGGTCTCTTCATACTCATACATAATTCTCTAATATGGGTGAGTGACCTTCCTCTTGGTTAGCCTATTCATTGCCCCAGACTTCTTATCAAATTCTAGTGTGACCTATGGAGGGTCTACTATAACCAAATCCTAGTTTTCTATTATAGCCAATTGCATTTATTTTATCCAATATTTACCAAAAAAAATCCCTTGAGGTTGAGTAGGTGGAGTCACCTACTGAGTTGGTGTCAATATTTAGAAGCTATATGTTTGATAATTAACTATGGAGGTGACTAGGACAAATGTAGAACTATGGGATGAGATAGGAAGTGTCACTCCTAAAATGAAGAAGAACTAGTGTTAGTTAAAGCACTAGTTGGGAAAAATGAACTTTGGGGATGATAATAGTGGGCCATTTCTTTGGTAGTTGGGACCTAGCCTAGGCATATGCATGGGAATAATTGAAGGTATATTGGACATCATGTAAACTTTTGAAGTGGGTATTACCATAAAAGGACTTACAGTGGGTAGGGTAATAGTCAAGGGCCTAATTAAAAGTCTAGTGAGGGGCATGTAGGTTAAGAATTTCATATGATTTAGTGTTTGGGGCTCAGATAATATACTCAAGGGATGGCTATATAAAAATGATGGAGGAAAATAAACACACTCTTGTTTAGAAGTACCTAGTTCTTCCTTGATAAGAAGCAAGGGAGGCAATCCTAGTGCTAAAACTTTTTGTATTATAGTAGGTGGTGTTATTTCCTCCACTGAAGATGAATGGGGTAATAAAAAAGGTCTTCCCTATAATAAGGAAACATTGTATTCCTAATATGGGCCATTAGATGTGGCTCCTAAAATAGAAGACTACTTAGTATGATTTTCAATCTCATCTCATCCCTTCTCTAAAGTAGAAGACAATGCCTATAATATCCTTTTACTAAATTGAGGGTCAATTGGTCTTTCCTCCTTAACATTAGTAATATAAAACATGTATTTAGATTCTCCTACCTAAGCATCTTTAGGTTCAAAAACTTCATATAAACCTACATCTTCCAACCTCTTCTTAACTTGTGGGATATTGGTGGCCTTCAATCTCTACTTCACCTCTGTGTCATAGATTGCATTGATGTTGAACCTATCTTCATCTTTAAGTTCATGATGGTAGATGATGCTTAGGGTTACCTTTTTCTTGATGCAATGTTTGAATTTTATATGCCCAAGGTCCCATTCCCTATTGTCATCCCTTTCTAAGTTAAAGTTAGACATTTGCTTAGTATCAATAATGACTGAGTTCTAGTTTTCAATTATAAATCAGCCAATGTTAGATAACTAAAGATAAACCAATCCTTTCTTATTATTACATGGTGAATCCACCCCAATGAGTAATTAAAAGGAAATATCTTATTTAGCTAGTTTGTCTGACACTGCAATGGGTAACTTGAAGGGCATTATCTTAATTCTAGCTATCATTATCACTATGTAGTCTAGGTAATTCCAGTAGGCTCCTAGGGTGCTTAGTGTTACTCTAATTTCCTTTGATATTTTGGGCATGGGATTATTATGGATGGACCTATACACTATTATATATAAGTGCTTAGCAGTTTCCCTCATCTCTTGATTGTATTTGTACACTCTTACCTTTGAGAAGGTATGAGGCATGGTCCACTTTAGCTTGGGATCCCAATTGGTGAATTGAGGAAACTTTTATATGGCACATATAACATCTACAAAGTGGGATATCATTTAAAAATTATCCCCTTGGTTGGAAATTAAATTCCTAATTTGTGTTTCCAAGTTGTAGGATATGATCTCTCCCAAAGGGGGAGTCCTTACATCATCTATTATCATCGATAAAAGTAGAACCCACTTCTCATCTTGCATCTTTGGCCCCATGCAATCAATTCATCATATCCATCCCCATTTTTACTCCTTTCCTAATTAAGTAATGGGAATCTAGTTGATTTTGGTTTTGAATACAAATTTTACCTTGTTTTTATCCCAATCTCTCAAAACCTCTTTGATTTCGTGAGTTCAGAGCCATTAGATCATTGTTTCCTAGTTGTATATAATCTTTGGTTTGGGTAAGTCATAATAATCCTATAAGGCTAGACTAGATATGAAAGAAATGTGTTGACCCAAATTCAAAGATTTGATCATGTTATTAACACACCTATACTAAAGAAACACATGGTAGACTAAGTCTACATATGGGAGTACCTTTGGATTAGATGTAGCCTTATGTAACCCAGTAGATTTGAGTGTTATAATGTCCAACCTATCTTCTGCATCATTAGAGCCTTCTTCATCATCACCATCTTTATCCATAGTCCTTTTTACATGATATAATAAGTTATAATTTTTATCTTTAATGGCCAATGCAATGGAGTTGAAATTAGTGTCCTAAAATATGATGTTCGTTCTATAGGAGTAGAGGAATGGTACTTATTCCTGCTTGTTAGCTCTAGATGTTCCAACTTCAGAAATAATTTTAATTTTGTAATTAATAAATTTTTGGATCTCTTTAATGGATAATGAATGCACTAAATTCATTAGCAACAATCATAGAATTATTTGGATTTTTTAGAAGATAACAATTGAATGAACCTATTGATTTGAGGGTGAAGGAATGCACAAATGGTAAAATTTAAATTCATAATTTGAATTAAAAGATATAAGTCATAAATGGCAAGTATATTTAAGTTTATTTTATTTAAAACTCGAGTGGCTCTTAATTTTTACTCTAATGGATTTGAAAATTCACTTCAAGGAACTAGCTAATCACTACCTTCATTTTTTCCACGTGGCTTATTATCGTAGGCTTGACCTTTTTAGTGAAGTGAATTAGATTTATAACCAAAAAAATAATCCCTATCAACATTTAATTCTCACCTAAAACTAATTCTTTATAGATAGCCATGTACCACCTAGGTGCCATACTTGACATGTACTCAACACTTGGTGTCTTTTCATACACTTTTCATACACTTGGTGATCTAACTTATTTAACTCTCTTAGATTCTTTGCATTAGAAACTTTTGCATTAAAAATTTTTGCTTTGGAAACTTTCATGTTGAAAACATTCTCTGTGGAAGGTTTATCATCAGCAGATTTGTTTCAAGAACTTCCAATTTAGAAATTTTCACTCTAGGAAGTTTCATGGTTGGAGATTTATATCAACATCTTTCATTACAGAAGGTTTCTCATTAGTGACTTTCATATCGAAGGAATTATTTAGAAAAGTTTGGTCTACAAAAGCTTTACTTCAAAATTTTCTTTTTAGTAATTTTATGGTGGTAATAATTACCTTGATAGGTTTTTAAAATATAAGATTTCTTAATAGTCTTAGTCTTTAGGATATTTTTTATTAGGAACTTTTGATTTAGAAACATTCTCTTTAGGTTCTATCTTTAGAGGCTTTTATGTCAAGAATTTACATGTCAAAAACATTCCATCAAAATCTTGCATTTCAGAGACTTTCCATTGGAAGGATTATTTTTAGAAACTCTTGTTTTAGAAACTTTGAGATCAAATCCTTTATAAATTCATTCTATGCTTCAGAGTCTTTAGGCCATTTCTAAGTCTTTCCACCATCCTAGTTTTCAATCAAGGACTCCACCGAGTACACTACTATTGTGTTCAATTCCACTATTTTCAATGATCAATATGTTAAACTATTTATTTTTGTGAGATGTCATTGAAGCAGTTGATTCCCACTCCCATGAGGATAACTTAATTCCAACACAAAAGAACTTGGTTTCAAACCAACTTCCTTTTGAGAGACAAGGGATATACTTCGTGGTAGCTAAGCCTAAAGTGATGTCATGCATAGACTAGTTGTGGGATCTCTTCTTCATTGGCAAGGTGATAGGGGACACCTTCTTACACCATTTGAATCATAAGATCATTATGGCCTACATATTGATATATTTATTCCATGGGTAATTATCTTTATTAGTTGCATATGCTACTCATGATTTACATAAGGTGGTAGGATGGAAGCAGAATAATTTAATCAACAAAACACTAAGTGGCTTATCATTGACAAAATTATCATCCCAAAAGAGAACAACCCTATACCTATCACTAAGTTTAGGATGGGGGTTCACATTAGGATATCTATAGAACTAATTTTTAGTTATGGGTATGAGTTATAGGTATGTGGTTTAAAAAATTGAGTGGTGTAATGGTGGGTTAAGATAATGGGTTATTCAACCAATTCTATGGGTGGATGTGTGGTTTCTAATAAAAAGGAAAATTATTATGAGTAAAATGGGATAAAAGGCTAATATATGGTGGGTAAGTCTCAAATAAACTTTAAAAAAATTTAAGGGTCAAGCAGAGAAGGATTTTATGTCTTTGAAAAAGAGATTCTTAGTTGATCTCTTTAGTGGACAAATATCTCAAAGACCAATGTTTACTATTTGTAGTTCTTAGTCACTCACAAACAAACACGGTTGGGAGTCTAGGTAATTAGATATAAGGTGCTTCTAGGTCTCAATTGAAGGTTTTTATTTTCAAGGATACTATTAAATACCTTTATACCAAAGGTTATAGCTCAGACCAAGAAGTTATCTGAGGTAGCTATTACTTACTCATAGAATATTGTATCAACTTAGACACTTCTACACACTTTCGAATAATGATTCAAACTTTAATAACTATATAAATCAATGTGCATATCAATTTGAATATCCATATCACATCTAGGATTAATCATTCATAAATATAATAGTCATATTTATTTGTAATGATTGCACACATCAGAATTATTGAATGAATTACAAACTAGAGAAACTTCAAATTCATGAACATAGAAAGGGAAGAAGATAGAACAAACACAATTTCATGATAATCAAGATTCTTGATTTCTTATTTTATTCCATTCAAAACTTTGACCCTTTAAAAGAGGGTTACAACTTTTATATATAGATCTTGTGGAAGAGGTTGCCTCATCTTCCAATTCTAGAATGTTTTGTTTACATATGTATAGAGCATAAGATAAGTATGAGTTACATAATTATGCATTACACAGAGCCTAGCCATGTAATGTATGCATGATACTCAAAACTTAGTTTAATTATAATATATAAATAAAACTAAGACTTTACTATTCAAGTACATCAGTTACATGTAAAATAGTATAAAATTAGTCAATCTAAATTGGCTTTTGCTTGACTTATCTTAAGACTATATGAGAACTATAGTAGAACTGGTAATAGTTGTTATAGTGACTAGAAGAGAACTTGAAGAAGCATCATATGTTTGAATTATCATCACCATAGGAATAATAGTCTGATTTGGCACTATTTTGGTAGTTGTGGTGGAGTTGGCATAGTAAAACTAGTAGATTGAGCTTACTGAGCAATTTTCTTCTTCGCATCTAAGTTATGATAGTACTTGTAGGAATTAACATGTTTTTCTCTAATTAGACCCATATACAAAATATATGGTCTAGTTACCTTGCTAATCTCATCAATTAGCTTATTTTGCCTTACCTTGGTCATTCTAAAATCAACTATGCATACCTCTAGCTTGGTGTCTTTCTTGTTGCATTTAACATAGCCTTTATGTTTTCAAGGATCAAACCTTATAGGATTTATTTGAAACTATTAGATGCTTATTTGATCATCTATTCAAATTTATCTCTCATCACCAACCTTATTTAGTTATTTTGAATAGTATCTATCTCTAGTCCTAATAAAATATGTTTGGCTTATTTGTACTATTTAGCTAATTTATTAACTAATGCCTTTGAGGATAGAACCCAGTCTCAGGACTCTTGGGTCCTTATTAATGCTAATTTTAGGGAATTTTAGGACTCTAATGGAGTCATCAAATATATATGGATGAAATACTTATTGGGTGTATACATCACTAGAAGTTTCAACTTCTTGTCATCTTCTTTGAGGGTCATGAATAATTTAATTATGCTATTAACATGTGGAGCCAAGCTAACTATTAAACAATGAATGGAATCAAGGATTTCATACAATCTAAGGTTATAACATTGTACATCTTATTCAATAACTAGAAGAAATTGAATTACTTGTTGTTGTTCTCTAAGTGTTTTGAACTCTTCCTCAAGCTCTTACCTATCCATTTTAGTTCCTTAATGTATGGCCATGATAGCTTTTGTGTGGGTCTCCATATATGTTTTCAATTACTCTATGTAAGGGGAATGACCCTTTTTCCTATTTTATCTTTTTATTAAGAAGTATACTTCCTCCCTCTCTTCCATGATTAGGCTCCTACCCAATCTATCTGTTATCTTCCTCTTTCTCACCCTTTGTACTGATGTAGTGACTTTGTTAAATAGGGAGCTCATTGTTGGCAATTTTATAATATTTAGATTGGGCCTCTTAGAGGTAGAGGCTCCTAGTTACTTATCCCAATATGTATGTGTGAGATTTAAGGGATTAGAGAGTAATGATTATAGGTAAACATTATCTTCAAGTTCTTTTTTAGTGGATGTGGGAGGATTAGGTATTATAGGCCAAATAATATTTGACTAGTCTATGTTCCCATATTGTGGAATTGGATGAACCACATAGATTGGCTAGCTCCTAAGTGATTTCTTAGTTATTAACACTATAGTTACTATGGCGGGAGTGGAAGAAGTCAATGATGAACCCAACAAGATAGAAGGGGATGTAGTTGAAGGCATGGATTGAATAATGGCTATAATAGACAAGGCTATTTTTTATTGAATGGATGTTAATGGAAGGGAAATAAAAGGGATGGAAACCATAAGGATAAAAATTATAGAAATGGAAGGGGGAACATGATCTGTGATTGTAGGCAGACTCATGGATGGATCTAAGACTAATAGGCCTATTGAGACTATCTACTAAGGAACAAATATGGAGACAATAGGTTTACGGGTGATTAAAACTATAAGTAAAGACATTAGAGGGGGAAAACTCAATGGATCTATGAGAAAGGTACCCTTACTAGATGAGTCACATGTGATAGGTGTTTTGGCCTTGAGTGCCTATAAGCTCAAAACCTTCACCTATTATAGTTCTTCCTTGTCTACCTCCTAATTTGGATGGGTCTATGGTATGTCCTTACACTTCCTCTAGTATGTATTTATTGTTCTCCTTTCCTATAGACCTATGGACTTTGATGGAAGAGAAGAGGGAATAATGCCTAGCATAGAGTCAAAAGTATCTAGTATTTCCTCTTTTTTTATGAATCTAAGAATATAACCCTAACTTCCACTTGTGCTTAAAATTGTGCACTATTTCCAACTATAGTTAGCTCTTTAGCTAACTCTTTCTTGACCTTGATTAGTTAAACTATTAATGGTTGAATTGGGAGCACTTGTGCTTATTCTTGTGTTGAAGTAGGAAATTGTTCCTCCTCAGCTTCTTTTTCTTCTTCTTCTCCATTGAGTGATGCCTCAGCTACCAACTAATATTGGTCCTAAAGTTGGATTTGAGTTCATTATGGATTAGGGACCTCACCTTCCAACTATTATGATGGCATCCCACTCTAAAAATATGAGGATCACCATTCTCTAGGAGGTGGAATTTAGAACATTGCTTCATCAAGTGTCAAGTTGGTTTTTATTGAATGACTCTTAGCAAGTCATCATTTAGCCCTACATTGGTAGCCCTTTATCTAACCTCATTATCATATTTGGCATTCAATAAGAGAAAATCATGATTGATCAACTCATGTTTTTAATCAAAGTCATGGGTGTGAATTTTATTTTGGACCTTTTTGTCAGGATCTTAGTTTTTATGAGGAAGGGTGGGAAATCAATAGGCATTCTTGGCATTACCAACCTCTCCAAAATATTTTTGAATGGTATATTACAATTTCCCAATGGTTACATGAGACCCATGGAAGGTGGCCTTCTTATTTTTTTAAGATCTTCATCTATGTTGTTCTAAATTTGATGAGCAATTTTCTATCTAGACACCTTGTCTAGAATAAACTTTGGAAGATGAAGAACATCTACTTTGTGCCCCACCACCATAATCACTATGAAATATAGATATAGTCAATAATCTCCAATGTTATTCTCTAGTGATTAGGTTATACTTAGGGAAATATTTTGAAATGGCTCATCATGAATAGCCATCCATACCTGAGGATAAAGGTCTTAGACAATCTTGATTATGTTCCTTGCATATGAATAAATATACACAAAGTTGTAGTAGTCACATATCCTATTTTTTATAACCTTGTCATTAGACTCTGACAAGACTCTATTATTCTTATACATAGTGCCCATGACTACCTCTAGTAGATAGGACATCATATATAAATTTCCCCCTAATGTCTACTTGTCCTTCTCCAAAATCTACTCCTAGATGCATACAATAATGATTTCCCCTAATGCATAAGTACACTCTGAGGTAATTAGAAGGTCTAAAAGGGGAACCCATTATATGTATACATATTAGATACTATCATGACCAAAGATTATGTTCAGTAGTGCCATCCCTACATAGATTTCCATTTTGAAATTGGTAATGGGGACCAAGCTCTTGGCATGTTCTTTCAAAGTGAATTTCTCCCTGGGTAGAAGCCATTTTGAAAGAGCTCACTCTGGATGGTTTGCCTTTTTCCATGTAACTACAATATGTAAATCATATGTAACATCTACAATAGGCAAGCTTAAATTCCTATTTAATTCTTCTCTAGATACGCATGAGATAATAGTGTCATTATCTATGTAATATAGATAACCTCCATCCATTATTCTTCCTTCAAAGAATAGACCCATAGTAAATCAATGTATGGCATCATTTATATTTTTGTAGAGGCATAGTGTAGGGCTCAGATCTTGAGTAAGAGTAGGTATTTTACCAGCTACTTATCCTTAGTTACCATGTCTTATTTTAGTGAAAACATACTAACATCCTTGAATACTTCTCATAATGTTGAATAATTCACAATAACACCCCTTGAATGTAGTAGGATCAAACACAATATTGAGGTATTCTATAGATTCCTTAATCAAAAACCTATATGGTGTCAAGGTTATCCTATAAGTCCTAAAAGATGATGCCATGGAAATTATGTTGAGTACTGGTATATCACAAGATTTTTATAATGGTGTTTCTTCACTTGGCTAAATCTCTCAAGTCATAATTTGAGGTGATAGTGGTTAGGGATCTTGGGATTTTTTAAAGCTAAAGTTTACTCAAGCTTGAATGATTGAATAATGTGAAATTGGTTAGGGGATCAATGTAAATACTTAAGATCTCATGCATTGATTTTTAGTTCATGCACCATTACTTTTTAACATTTATGAGATCTTCACCTTCATTCAATTTTAATTTGACCACCCTATCCTAGTGTGAATCCCACATAGGATGCCTTGTCATATGAGGAGACATGGTATAACTTTGCTTATCATCGATGAAATTATCATCCCAAAAGATAAGAACCCCATACATGTATTTAAGTTTAAGATAGGGGTTCACATTGGGATGGCCCTCCTAAACAAACTTTATGGTTTCCCAAGTATACATTTTATTTACCTGGAATAGGTTTTGCTTTTCAACATGTTAATGACCTCGTCCTTAACTTTTGCTCTTAGGGAAATAATTAGTGTCACACTATGAAGATATATTTTACATAAGGATAAGTGGCCTACTAATGGCCACTTTTATATGATGTCATATCTCCTAGATGCAGTAATGGGAATTGTATACATGCACTATGGGTCACCCTAGAACCCAATTTTAGATTACATAAAAAATTGAATTTATGATTATTATTCATTCCTAGGAGATACCTTCAATGTCCCCTTGAATGTATGACAATGCCCTTCAAGATATCTCCTAAGAGATGCCTTCAAAGGCCTTGAAATACCTTCATGGGTAACTTTAATGTATTTCCTAAGAGATACCTTAAAGTTACCTTTGCAAGTATTACAAGGCCCTTCAAGTTATCACCCAGTAGTGCTTTTAATGTGAAGGAAAATTCTACTCATGTGCATGTTGAAGGTATCTATTGGGAGATAAATTTAACATCCCTTTGAATATATGACAATTCCCTTCGAGGTGTCTCCTAGGGTATTCCTTCAAGGGCCTTAAGATACACTTGTAATACAATCATGATTAACTTGAAGGTATATCCTAAGAGATACCTTGAAGGAAAAAATCACTCTTATTCATGTTTGAAATATATCTCTTAGGAGATACCTTGAAGGTACATGTTGATGGGATTTTTGACACATATTAGAAACATACTTCCCCCTGATATTTATCTTTTGAAATAAATGTTTTTGGATTCCTTACCCATAAAATTATATTGGTTTGTGCCTAATATATTATAAATGTATAGTTAAATTTTAAGCCATCTCATTTGAATTATTTTTACATCTCTCTACATTATTTTTGGTTTGGTCATACATTATTAGTTTAGGTACGAGTTAGTGTATATATTATGAATATTTAATATATAGTTTATATTATAGTTTAGAATTCACATTTGTTGATATATAATTAATCACTACTTAATCATAAATAATTTCATTAACTGATATAATATGCAACTTTATTTTATAAAATATCAATATTTAAATCATTTCAATTACTTTGTAGAATGTTTCAGGTGAGAAAGGAATTCCCACACTTAGAAGGTAGAATAAGTCCTCACTCCAAGAGAATTTAGATATAGTATCATTTAAACTATCAAAACTAAAATTAAATCCACATCACCATCTTCCATTTTATGGTGGCAACAAAATTCCTTTTACTCATTGGTATTTTGAGTTGTTTAGTCTACTAAATATGCATGCAGATATTTATTTTTTTAGCACTATATCTAGAAAAGAATATTCTTGGATTGGAATAATCCTTGCCTATGATAAGGATGAAATTTAATATGCCCTTGAATTCCAAATAGAAGTATATAATGAATAAGAGGGAATAGTTCATTTTAATAAATTTACACCCAGTAAAATGGAATTAACCAAAAATAATTTTTATCCTTATTGTGAAACATTTGGCTTTCATTTGAATAGCTATGACAACATTGAAATGTTTGAGTTGATAGATAGAGATAATTTATTAATTAGAATACAAAATATGTTGAAATAAAAATATGAACAAGGGGCAAAAATTTTTTCTACTTACCAGCATGTAAACATGTATTTAAGATACCCTACAATCATGACAAAAAGTATTGAAGAAAATAAAACAAACAAGGACAACATATTTGTATGCAGATTTGAAAAAGGCTATATAATTAATCATAATAGTGGAGAAAAATAAGAACAAAAAAAAATTTGATACCCCTTTGTTGACACAAACTTCTGATTACACACATAATGAATTCTCTACATGGTATATTTCCTCTAGCATTTACACCTTTAACATTCCTATAGAGCTTTGTGAATTGGGGGATGCTAATATCAAAATAATAAATCTGAATAAAATAGGAGTGAATGTTATAATTCATTCATTTGTAAAACATAATGAGGTTCCATTGAAGGATGCTTTGTTAATTCCTTTTCATCTAAATAACCTTCAATGTATTATCGAATCAAAATAAGTCCTAAAAGATATGATGGATTAAAAAACCACAAGGGTCAAAATTACAAATGGATAACATACAATTACAACACAACAAATAATTATTTTAGAGGAGGAATATAATTCATTATCATTGAGAAATAAAATTTTTTTTAGAAGGGCAAGATTTCTAAAAACTTAAACTCTATTCCATATTGCTCACCAAATATGTAACCAATATAATGAAGCCAATAAAATAGTTTATAAGCTTTATATTTAGAAAGAGTTTAATCTAAACATGACCTTATCCAACTGAGAGGTTCAAATAATCTCAAAATAGGAAAAAAAATGGAATAAATACATGAACAAGATAGACACTTGTTGGCACAAATGAACTATTCAGCACAACAATTGTAGCAAAGAAAATGCCTTCTTTTCATAGAACACCCCATTTGGGATTGTTTTGATAACGCGTTTGATTTATTTGAAAGTGGTACTTTACCTAGATTAGATACACAAGATTTAAATCAGATTGGTATAATAATACTTATAAATATTCAAGGGATTTTAGAAAAACAAAAAATATAACTAGCAAATTTATTGGAAAAAATGTGTATTTCCTTCTTGAAAAATCCTAGGTACAACAATATGGTTACTTAGTGCAAAAAGGTGAAGTTATAAAGTGATATATTATCAAAAATTATATATTATTTCACCAACCATTTACACTACCATCATAAAAAAAAATCACACTTGAAGAGTTAATGGAGCATTATACAATTTCTATGAAAGGTTTGATGATTTGTGTGCCCTGAATGAAGGTATTTCAAAAAAAAAAAAAGTTGGGAAGCATTATCTCTAGATTCAATAAGAATATTAAGAAAATATCTATATAGTGATGGAGGTCAGCTTATCAAGATAGATATATAAATATTCAACTATCATTATGGCCCCCCATGTCTTTGGCCATCCATTTTAAAAGATTTTAGTGCAATGTTCATTGTTGGTGTGAACATTGATTTGATAATTATTAATCTTTTGAATCTCATTGAAGTTTTTAAGGAAGAACATCTTTGCCTATTTATTTAGTCATTGATTGATAAAGTTAGTTTTTGGACTTTCAATGTATTCATCATTCACAAAGTTGAACATTTTTTTGGCATTCAAAAGTCTCTCAGAAATTTGTGTTGGTAATTTCCATTACATGTAAAAAATGGGTGTAATACTTTGGGGTTCATATAGCGATGGATTAAATTGGAATTAAATTATAGGTATCAATTTTTCTTAGGATTTCACTAATTTC